>ML779207.1:1059761-1072247 GCA_009831015.1 Picea engelmannii | reverse complement strand
CATGAGCAATCTCCTCAATATATAGGAAGAGATAGATTAGTTACTTGGATAGGGAATGATCCCAATATATCTGGAATTCCAGTAATTGAATAACCACTCGAAAGCCAACTCACCCTTCTAGAAGATTCCCTTCTAGAAGGTTCAAGATATTTATCTTTTTCCTCTTTAAGAGCATGTTTGCACCCTAACAATGAGTACAGTGTGAGGAGTTCTCACCCCAGCTTAAGGTAGCTTGCGGGAATCAAGCATTCTCGCAGGAGAATATATAAGTAGCCTGGGAACATGTTTCAAAGTATGAGTTTTGGAAGAAGACAACTGTAACTTTTCTCAGGAAAGTGTTCTTGGTAAAGAGCTTGATCTTCCATCATCATGATATCATCATGAAATCATCATAATGACCAAATTTGTGGATAACAGAATTCCCCCCAAAGTCTGAGAGCGGAACCAGTGACGGTCCATAGACTTTGTAAGCTGGATGTGTGTGTCAAGAACCAAAAAGCACATCTAATCAGAGACCTGCAAACATCCAAGCATCAGCAGAATATCATGTATATCAATTCCGAGGTAGGCATTCCCATACTCAGATCATAGACTGATGACATCATAAACCAAGGTCATGGCCACCAATCATACACTGTGGATCCATGCCATCATAATATAGCACAGCCACCTGACTACACTGTGGATCTGTGTGACAAATTTTCAGTTAAGACAACATAGCCACGAAACATACACAGTGGATCTATGTGTCACAAAATATACATACTCCATCGCAACCTGGATAATAAAGATAATACCCAGGGTCTTCAATCTCGTCGCCCAAAGTACGAATCTGACCATGTGATTACATGTGTCGAAGTCGAACATGGTAGAAACCACTTGATTATCGATCATTGATGTATACCGTTAACAAGTGCGAGGGAAATCACCATTAATGCCAATGACTCCCAAGGTACTATAGTACAATCCATCGACTGTGAATAAATGAGTTGATGTCAAACACTCAACGGAATCCCTCGATCAGGGGTCAATGATGTAAACCCACTGTCGAAAGTGAGAAAATTGCCATTGAGGCATGCAAGCTTCAAGGTACTAAATAATTTCTAAGTCTTGATTCTGGATAATGTGTTGAAGTTGACAGAACAAGACTCGTCACAGGAGGGCCTTGATGTATCCCACCTCAGTGACACGAAATGAGTAATAGAGTTTGAAAGTGAAACAAAGCATATGACAATTGGACTTTGGACATAGGGAAGGCTGACACGGAATGAAAGTATAACTGCAGATGGCCGACTCAAAAGAGGTTTGGACTGCTCTTGAACATATGGATGACACAACCAATGATTTGGCAGCATTGACTCAAAGATGACACATGGAAAGACCTTGTTATGGAATCGAATGAGAGACAAATGGATTTCCCAAACCGGTTTCAAAATGATGAATAGGGGGTGTCATGTTCAAGAGCGACACTTACTGCCAATTAACACAAAAATGAAACATATCCCTTTCCCAAATTTTCCCCCACCACTTCTGGCAAGTACCTCTTTATTTTTACGCAAGCTTGAAGAGGATCACATATGCTTGTTGATATAAGCTCATCCTTCGGACGAGTCCCTCGGAGTATTTTTAACGAACCCTAAGAAGGAGTGGTTCGGTCCCATCACGGGTCAATCAATGTTTGTTTAACGAGTCCAAAGATAGCAAACTCGAAGGTTTTTCAGGATTATAGAGTTTGGAAAAACACTCAAAAGAGAACTCTCTCAGTTCTTTTTTCGTACAAAAGTCCCACGAGACCGAAAAAGGGTTAAACTATCGCTCGAAGAACGCGTAACTTCAAATACTTTAACGAGTGTGAAAAGAGCAAGATCACTCGGCAATCTTTTCATATTTAGGGAGTCGTGAAAAGAGCTTAAAGTTAACTCTAGGGGGGTTCCTTTTTTGTGTAACCACATCGAGCCCGGAAAAGAGATAAAATAATGCTCGATCACATTCTAGGTTTTTCGCAAGTGCAAGAACGGATAAAAGGCACTTGAGGTTTTAGATCAAAACCATAGGAAACAAACACATCATATTGCAAAAGTTTTTCATCCATAATCATCTATATTGGGTACCTGCAAGTCATTTTACTCACTTTCGTATTAAAAATAAGGGTAAAATAGTGAATAAATATAAAAAACCCACTTTAAGTATGGTAAAAAGTAAATAAAACAAATTTACCATTCATTTTTACCATATGTTTTACCCATTTACCATTTTAGTGCAAAAAACCTCCATTTTACCTCCGATCTTCATCGTCGATTTTTGGGAGCTTCGGGGCATCATTCCACGAACCGTCTGGATTAGATTGGTAAGTTCCCAATTCTCTAGCCTTTCATGGTTTAATTTTATGATTTTAGTGGTTAAATTTCAAGTTTTAGGCTAGTTTTTGAAACCCTATGCGTGAATGAGGATTCTCGCACGCTGCCCATACGGGGCCTGCAAGAAGTTCTCATTCCCGCAGGTGGGATTAAGCTACAGTGCGAGAAGTTCACACTGTGCGTTATAAGCCACCTGCAAACAGCACAGAGCCCAAAAAATTGTATAATATTTAGCCATTTAAACCAATTTTTCTCATGTTTCAAATCATTAAACTATCTTCCCATGGTTGCCATGCAGGTTAATAAATATCACAATGGTGCTCGAATGGAGAGAAAGGGAACATGAGGAAGACAATACCAATGCCGAAAATCACCCTCAAACCATTACCGCTTTAAGAGATTGCGGTCTCCTAAAGTATTTCCGCATACCGGGCATGAGAGCCCAAGTTCGGTTGTTGGAACATTTAGTCCGGATGTGGGATCTGGATCAGCAGGTTTTCAATGTTGGTATTCATACATTGACGATTGATATTGAGGATATCTATTTCCTGACTGGGTTGTCAAGATGGGGTTCTTATGCCAGTTTGACTGGTAACCACAGAGGTGGTATGAAAATGAGTGAGTACTGCCGAGAGTATTGCGTGCCAGAGGCTGAACGACAAAAAGGAAAAGTGGCCATTTGGGGAGTGACTGATATCACTCTCCGTACCATTCTCTTCACCATAGCTCGGATGGCAAGAAGTGCAGCCCTGCATATGGCTCTACAGAGCTATTTTCAGTATGCCCTCGAGTGTGTCGAGCCTCGGGTCTTCAACTGGGCTGACGCAGTGTTATGCAACCTCAAGAAACAACTGACCAAATGCAGGCGTGGAAATCTAAAGCAGTTTGGTTATGGATCGCTGCTAGTGTCCTTCTTCTGCAAGAGGGTCCCAGTGTATAGGCTTCAAACTGATTGGCTCTTTTCGGGTCCCATGGATCCACGGATGCTACGATGGTGCCAACTCATGGCTAGACATGTAACAGGACCGATTGTCAGATATGACGATCGCTTTTTTGACTGGCTCCAAGGCTAGGTTTTGATGATAGAGGATTACGCGTATGATGGCTCAGACTTTTGTGGTGATCCTGACCTTGCCCTTCTTGAAGACGCACAGTGGGGAAATATTGGTAAGAAGTACACCAACTTTTTATTTTTAGATGTTTTTGTATTTTCATCATATTAAATGTTTTTGGTTTTTATAGAATCATCCAAAGACTAACATCAATAATTTTATTGATAACATAGATGTTGGGGCATATAGACCAACTGGTAGTTCTCCTGTTCAGCGTCGAGGAGAGGTAGCAGTTCCAGTCCCCCAGTATGCCGAGGACTATCTTACAGTGGAGCAGAACTTGGAGGGTCTGATGTCTGATGTTCCAGAGATGCCTCTGGAGGAGATCCCATGACGCGATCAACGTCACACCGTGGGAGTCTCTGCCTCTATGGGTCGTTTGCTCCGTAGAGTAGCCAGGACCTTAGCATGCTATCGTGAACATCATTAGTGATGTCACTTTTTGTAGAAGCCAGGAGCTTCATTTTTTGATATTTTGGTCTTCGGACACACTTTGTAAAAACAAAATTTAATCGTTATATATACATGGGTTCTACCGGCTTACTTTACAATTGTGTACATTTTAATGTGTTTGATTTTATAAGTGATTTAAATGCCTGTCCAATACATAATTAGCTAAAGCATCTATCAATGTATTAAGACTTCTCGGAATGTGTTTCTATTCTATGTAATCAAAATGTCTTTCCAAGAGGCGAATCCGCAAGTATACCCTTAATAACGTAGGACTTCGAATAGAATATACATTACTGAGTTGTAGTACTACCAACTGCGAGTCAAGTCGAACAACCAAATAACGAATTCTGAGAGAGATAACATCAACCAATAATTCAACCACGGTGCTGTACTCTGCAATGTTGTTGGTCGCTCGACCAAGACATATACCTTGTAGAGATATGAGTTCGTTTGTTGGGGCATAGATTTCCCAAGCAGCGGAATCTAGGTTCCGAGTACTACGACTAGCACCATCGGTGAAGCCAATATAAGGTAGCGAATACTTCGACATCTGGCAATCAAACACAACATCACGTAAGGGTAGAGACCAGATAACGTCAAAAGAAAAACTAAAGTAACACACTCATGCAGTATGATACATAAAATACAAGTACTCATGCACAAATGACTTATGCATAGTACTTCTTTAAGTACAACCCATTCCTGGGTTCACTCAAAGGCACACCATCATAATCCACTAACTCATATGCTCCTTTTTCCAATACTCTGCTAACAATGTAGGGCCCACGCCACATTGGTTCAAATTTCCCATCTCCTAGGACATCTTTATCTTGTTCATAAAGAAGAACAAGATCTCCTTCAGAGAAGACACGAGGTTTGACATGCTTGTCATACTGTGCCTTAACACGTTTCTTCTGGGCTTCTATTATAAGAGTAGCATCACGACGAGTCTCGTCTAATCGCATCAAATACAATAGACGTTCCTCTTCGACAGAAGTATTAGGTAAGAGATCTACAACTAGCTTCAAAGATGGTATCTCGCATTCTATTGGCAGAATGGCTTCCATGCCATAAACTAATCGAAAAGGCGTGAATCCCGTGGCCGATTTAACAAATGTCTGATATGCCCACAATGGCAAAAATAACATTGTGTGCCAGATGGTTTTATGGATTCCTATCATCCGTCGAATCATAGTTATAAGAACCTTATTGATGGCTTCGACTTGGCCATTGGCCTGTGGATAATAGGGTGTTGAGCTATCATGACGAAGGCCCAACTTCTCTGTATGTTCAGACATCATGTTATTTCTAAAATGACTACCGTGATCAGTAATGATAGCTTGAGGAACACCAAAACGAGTGATGACATGGTTGAAAAGGAATAAGGCTTCAGTCTTCCCAGTATTGTCGAATGTCGGCATCGCCTCGGCCCACTTTGTGAAATAATCAACAGCTACAATAATGTAACCATGCCCCCCGGCCGAGTGAGGGTGACATGTCATGAAATCAATGCCCCATTTAGAAAAAGGACCTACTGAGACTACAGGATGAATGGGAGTAGGATGTGATCGAATCTTCTGATTATAAGTCTGGCAGGCATGACACTTCTGAACAACAGTAATGCAGTCAGTGAATAGGGAAGGCCAAAAGTAACCTGCACGTAAGATCTCCTGGGCAGTAGCATACCCAGACATATGACCACCACATGCTCCTGAATGGCAGTCATTCAAAGCTTTCTCAGCTTCGTCAAAAGTCAAACAACGCCGAAAAACAGAGTCAATGCCTCGACGGTTAAGAGTATCACCGAGGATAATATAATGACGTGCTTGATAACGTACACGACGTCGTTCATTACTGGACAAATGAGGCCGAAAAGTTTGAGTTTGGAGATATATAATGATATCTCCGTACCAAATATCATCAGTACTGATAAGGAAAAGTGACTCGTCAGGTAAAGAATCGATTGCTACCTTTTCCGTAGCAGTGTGGGGAAAATCACAAATTAACTCAGCGAAAACTAGGGATTTCTTTGATGTGGCGCGATCGAATTCCAAATCGAACTCCTGGAGAATAACAATCCACTTGGAGTACTTGCCCCCCAGCAATTGACGTGTCAATATGTGTTGCATGGGGTTACAGTGTGAAATCACTGTAGTCTTCCTAGAGAGAATATAATGACGGAAACATTGGACTGCTTGGATAGCAGCCAAGGCCAGCTTCTCAACATGTTGGTACTTGATTTCCGTGGATGATAAACTTCTACTCAAGTAATAGATAACATGCTCATCGTGGTTATCATCCTCTTGAATGAGGACCATGTCGATAGTATACTCGGACGCAGCTAGATAAAGAAAGTAATCTCGACCATAATCTGGAGGAAAAAGAAGAGGAGCTTTTGTGAGGGATAACTTTAAATCTTCAAAAGCGTTGTTGGCAACCTTATCCCAGACAAACTCTGAATCTTTCTTTAGAAGACGTGTGAAACCGCGAGTAATCTCGGCGTAATTCGGGATAAAACGACGAAGAAAGTTTGCTTTCCCCTGCAAACTTTGTAACTGACGCAAAGAAGAAGGAGGAGGGAGATTTAGAATTGCCTCGACCTTGATAGGATCTACCCGGATCCCATGGCGTGAAACAATGAAACCGAGGAGACGGATGGATTCTACGCAAAAGACACATTTATGAGGATTCAGGTGAATGCGATAGAATCGACAACGAACAAAAATTGCTCGGAGATGAGTAGGGTGATCGACTCGACGTAAAGAATGAGCCAGCAAATCATCCAAATAAGGTTGAACAATATGCTTGATATCATGAAACGCGTAAGACATAGCACGTTGGAACGTAGCACCCGCATTCTTTAGACTGAAGGGAAGTTTCCTGTAGGCGAAAGTACCCCAAAGACAAATAAAAGCCGTTTTATGTTGGTCCTCAGGTGCGATATTGATTTGATTATAGCCGGAAAATCCATCCATGAGGGAAAAGATTTCACTGCCGACACAGTCATCGACGATTTGGTCAACGAAAGGGGTTGGAAAATTGTCCTTTGGACAAGATTTGTTGATATCCCGATAATCAACACAAACTTGGATACTACCACCCTTTTTATCAATCGGTACGGGGTTGGAAACCCATTCTGTCAATGCCACGGGGTAAATGAAATCGGCTTTAAGAAGTTTTTCAACTTCAAGTTTAATAGCTGCCACTTTACGTGGATGGACAGGACGGAGGCGCTGCCGTACTGGTTTAGCTCTGGGGTATGTCTTAATGTCATGAACAACGATAGCAGGGTCAATACCCGACATCTCTTCGTAACTCCACGCAAAAATATCACGAAATTCTTTAAACAAGGAAGTATAAGTGACAATTTCGATGGGAGAACATGAAGCTCCAATATGAACGTTCTCAACTATCCCAAGTTTCACTAAAATATCGATGGGCATCATGGGAGAAATGTTACTGAGGTTCCCTTCTGCCAACACATCTCGTGTGGATTGGGAAACCGTGGAAATAACAACAACGGTCGACGGAGTCGAAATCCGCTGATAATTCTCAAGAGTCTGTTGTTCCAGAAACAAAATGGAACGATGATGCCCATCGTTCCAAGGGGTGTCTTCCATGACAGACATGATCATCTCATCAGTGGGAAAGATGACACGGAAAGGATCAAGAGACAATTCGTCAAAAGAAAAAGTAGTAGGGGTTGTCGATTGAATGGCTTGATAAGAGGACTCAACCGGACTTAACGACATAACGTTGCCGAAACGAACATGATCTCCAATATCAGGGACTACCCAAGGGTCAACAGACACCGGAAGTTCATGAGGTGCAGTAGACATCATATTAATATAAGCAATAAACGGGCGTGGAAGATCGGGTGGTGGTGGTATGGGGAAAGTACCCATTAGTGAATAGTCTTTTAGAAGACCGACCCCGACATTCTCGTAACCCGGTGGGGTTTTAGCAATGAAAGGCATGTTGCCAATGTGAGTATCAGCATTAAAAAAGGCAAGTTGATCGACCGTAACCACTTTTCCTTGGTGAGGAAATCGTATGACACGGAAAAGGGTTGACAGGAAAGCACGCATTGAATCGACCCAGCTTCGACCAAGTAGAAGATTGTAATCTGAGTATCGAAAACTTCCACTTCCACCTGAACGGTCTTACCTTCCAGAGTGACAGGAAACGATGGTAGAACACCATAAGGCTTAAAACCCAAGCCATTGAAATCTCGCAAAGTGTTCAGTGATTCATTTAACGGGGGAGAACTAATGGCTTTCCAACAAGAAAAAGACATTACGCATGTAGAGGCACCCTCATCAATAACAGTCCGACAAATACTCTTGTCGGAGACCACAACTTGGATTTGAAATGCAAGCTGTGGGGGTAACCTTGGAATATGATCATCCAAGTTAAAGACTATCATATTCGTATTTGTTGGATCAATGCCACCTATATCTTTCAACAATGCCCTTCGTTGCACAGGACAAGACTGAAGGACTTCCAGGGAAGACATCGTTGAGGGTGCTTGGGCTAGATCTTCGACAATGCTATAGTTATGAGCTGCCCGAGCATGAGGATTGAATGTCGACTTCTTAATGACACCTTTTGGAGGTCATAAAACTGTATCAAGACTCGGTCGTTCGAGATGAAGAGGACCATTCGTAGGTGGATTGGGTGGAGAAGGATGTACCAAATTGGGAGGTGAGTCATCAACCTTCTCCTTAGAAGGAGTATAGTCTTTAGCTCTAGTGGTAAGTGCAACATTGTTTTTCGTAGAATCACCGGTGCACATCAAAACATAAGATGATGTAGAAGTAGAGGGTTGGTCATGGATGACCAACGAAGCCTGTTGTTGAGACGGGAAGGGTTGAGACAAGACTGTCGGCGTAGAGGGCTTCGGTGCTCCTTGAAGGAACTTGTTAACCTCATCACGTCTCAGACAATCCTTCGTATAGTGATCGTCACCACAGATAAGGCAAGGGTAGCGTGGTTTGCGTTTATCCCAGTCATCAACAAGAGGAGATTTGGTTTGCTCATTCAGATTATTGTTTTTACCCTCCTTATTCTCGCCTCTCCCTTTTCTAGACTTAGTCTTACCGACCCGTGTAGATTGAACAACGTTCACTTCAGAGGTTTTACCGACGGGAGGAGCAGGAGACGGAGCACTTTGCACACTAGAAGAATTGGATTTCAGGGTTGTAGTTGAAACAGAATGTGAGTGGCTATGAGTGGAACCAATCACACCATCAGCTGTATGCGAGGCAGCCGGAGCAGTAGAAGTAGTAGAAGTACCAGGACGAGGTAAATCAGGTAGTAAATCATACAAAGTTCCCGTTTGCGAATAAACGAGATCAAGATACTGAGCATGACTAATAGCCTGCTCTTTGGTGACAACACCGCCCATAGCAATGTCTTTACCAATTTTGTTTACAAAAGACTTGGTAAACCACTCTGCCAATAACTGATCAGGAAGCTCAAGTTTAATGAGATGTCGCCTCCGTCGCCACTCATGAATATGATCAGATATATGAGTGTGAGAGATTTGTTTGAAGGAGGTTAAAATCTCAGTTCCGGTATCATAACAAATCGGTAACTGGTAGTGTGTTAGAAAATCCATTGCAAGGGTGTTGAAGTTGGAAAAGAAACCTTGTGGTAATTCAATATACCACTTCGTAGCAGCACCCGTAAGAGTTCGCTGAAAAAGACACAGTCTAATGGAGTCATCCAATAACGAGTTGGACGAACACCATAAGTGGAAAGTCATGACATGATTATTTGGGTCCTCTCCCACCTTCCCATCGAATTTGGGAATGTCCGATGGAAGCTTTGCAAGAATAGCAGGCCATTTGAGAGAGTGACGAATAGGATCATTGAGAATCTTGGAAAAATCTGGTAGATCCAAAGTAGCAAGAAAAGGAAACTGCCGATTCACTTGTGGATACTGGTGACTTTGGGGCGGAAACCCTGTCGGTAAACCAGTGGGACCGTATGCAGTCTGCCCCCAGAGGGAAGATCCTGGTTGATTTGGTGGTGGTTGAATCGGATAGTAGCCCCAAGGATTTTGACCTTGAGTTGGAGTAGTGACTTGAGGTTGAGTAGTTTGACCTGAACCCCAAATAGGATTAGTCACAGCTGGATATGGTTGGCCTGTGGTAGGGACAACTTGCTGCCCCCCAGCATTTTGAGGAAAGTTTTGCATAAGTTGATTCCAATACTGGGCCAATGCAGGAGGTATGTTTTGTCCTAAAGGTGAGGTTGGTCCCCCGATAAAAGGGACTGTTCCACCCGGAAGTTGTGTACCAACCGTAGGTTATGTAGTAACTATGTTCTATCCAGGAAAAGGAAAAGGAAACGTACTACCCTGTCCACCAACAGGATGGTGCAAGTTTTGTGCAACAGTCGTGATAATGCTACCAAAATTAGGATTGCCAGTAGGAAAAAGAGGGAGTGTCGAGATGAAACCGGGAATAGGATGCCCAGGAAATTGAGGACCACCTGGAGAACCAACTGGAGTTTGTGGGGGTGTTGGATGGGAAACATTCAACGACGGATTCAACACATGGTAACCAGGAGGTAAATTCGGATTAGCCTCAGGAGTTCTCTGGGTATTGATAGGAGGAAGAGTAGTTGCAGTAATTCTGGTTTGGACACTCGAAGTAATAGCGAGATGGGCCATCTCGGGAGGAAGAACAAAATGATAAGTGGTAGTCTTGGGTGTAGTCTCTGGTTCAGGAGACACAGGAGGGTTGATTTCGTAGACCGGTGTGGACTCAGTACCAAACAAAACTCGTCGGAAATCACCCGACCAAAAAGGATCTTGGCCTACTACACCGTGACAAGGCCCAACAGCTGATTCAGAGGATGTAACAAAGGTTTCTTCAGAAGGATTTATTCGTCCAACAGGTCTTTCACCACGATGAATGCGATAATCCTCTACAGTGTTGGTAATTCGAAAGTCAGCAAGAGGATCAGTGGGTTCTACTTGTGGAGGTGATGTAAAAACTTCTAGGACATCACTTATGTCCATGTGTGGTAGAGTAACAAGGGGGATTTCACCCGGACGAGGAGAGTCCTCAGGGGTACCCTCAGGTGTTGCCGTATGTGAAGGTTGTGAAGCTTTCGGATGTTCCAGAGACAAACCTTTCATCCTATGTGAACGTCGCGGGGGAGCAATTGTAAACAAGTATCCAACTCCCCAACGAAAATCCTATGGTCAACTTCGAGAAATCAACAACACAACCTAGTAAATAAAAATCTAGAAGCAATCACCAAGCAAACAATACCTTCTAATATCGAAGCCACTAGTTGGTGATGAAATCCAACGTCGCAACAATGAGACGAGAAAGGGCGGGGCTAAGGTGGAAAAGTTACGTTGACGACCTTCTTAATAGACTTATGCCCTGGTGCAAGCTCCCACACATAATCGTGGGTATACCCTCCAAGGATCCCGAGTGAGTTTGATCAACGTCGATTCCAGGTACCGTGAAGACTTTCCCCTCCACAGTCACCTTGGGTAAGAACCTAGAGAGATAAGCCACTAAGGTCACCACAAACAATAGTAGAACCTGGGGAAACAGTCGTCAGTCCGATCCACACGCAAAGGCAGGGTATCTAGCCCGAAATCAACTCAAAGGCTTCCACTCATAATTGTGGGTATACCTCGGAGTGACCCCCATAATACGTGTAATCTCTACACCGATGTCAACAAAGTGGGGTTAGTAACTCTGCCAACACCAATGTGACCTAATGCTTGACCCTTGTGTTAGAAGGGCTTCCCAAGACAATATGTTGCCAATGGAATTTTACACTCCCTAACTCAAGATACTATTGTGTGTTTTTGAGCTTTTGGAGAGTGTGTCTCTCTTCCTACTCCAAAGAACTAGCCTAGCTAAATGTTGGTGTAAAAGAGCCCTAGAAAAAAGTTACTAGATCAATTTTAATATTACGTAATGTTTTTACAGGATGTTGTTTACTCAAAGGCAATGGAAATGAAACTCGTGATGTATGACTCTGACCCAAATAATGCGAGGATATGATGAAATAGAATTCGTTTCATTCGATGAATCCTAGTTATCGGAGAGAGAGAACAATTTCTGAATCAATCTCAATACTACAATGCCAATGCAATGCTCAATTTCCTTTCAGATGCCAATGCAAACAATCATATATCAATGAGCAAGTTCCATATGTCTTTCTCAAAACTTCAATACTCTTAAAACTTTGATTTTCAATGTTCTCGCAAAAAGAAAAAACAAAACTTGAAAGAAAACATGCAGTTCACTATCCAAGAAGAACTCTGAATAATGAGAAAAGAAAACCAAATTAAAAAACTCAAGCAAAAAACCCAAGCAAATACTTTCAATGTAAGCAAAAACAAAAGCAAACCAAGGAGCTTCTCAATGTAAATGAAAATTTTTCCCTTTCGAACCAACAAGCACAAGAGAAACACCAAACACTCAACTCTCAACCAATCCCTGGTTCTTAGCCAGTCAGATACACTCAACTCCAGAAGTAAGAGAGAATGAAAATGCCAACAAGAGCTAAGAAATGAAAGTCAAGCT
>ML779207.1:1024991-1058343 GCA_009831015.1 Picea engelmannii | reverse complement strand
CTGCGAACATGTTTCAAAGTATGAGTTTTGGAAGAAGACAACTGTAACTTTTCTCAGGAAAGTGTTCTTGGTAAAGAGCTTGATCTTCCATCATCATGATATCATCATGACATCATCATAATGACCAAATTTGTGGATAACAACATGGACATTATATTTGGCTATTAGTTGTTACAGGATATGATAGTTCAAAAAGGGAAAAGACTCCAGCCAAGAAGGAATTGAGGAATAATAACAAAATAGCAATGGATTTCATCTGGGAAGGATTACCTAATCCGGTAAGAGAAAAGGTTGGTAAATGTTAATCAACAAAAGAACTTTGGGATAAGTTACATGACATATATTCTTCACCCATGACAGATTCAGAAAATGTCAAAGAAGATGTAGATACAAATCAAGAAGAATTATGTTCACCATGTCAACTAGATTCAAAAGATGAAGAATACATAATCATGAGAGATATGCTTTTTTGTTTTTGTAAGGTAGCTAATGAGGTAGTGGGGGGGGGGCAGAGGGCCCATAGTGATAATAGTGGAGGTCATTCAATGTAAGGTGGACTAGGTCCACTATATTATTAAATAAGGCCCACTATGGTAATTAGATATAATAAATGTAAGAGGACTTCTTAGAAGGTTCTACTTCTAGAAGATTCCTCCTTTAGAATGTTCTTAGATGATGGTAGCACTATATAAAGGGGTTCAATAAATGTAATGAGATATGAAGAGAAGTATTGTATTTGGAGCGGTAGCTCAATAGGAGGATGCCCCCTCGAAGAGGCAAGTGAACAGGAGAGGATCCCTTCCATAACAGGATCCATTGCATGGTGTTGCCCTACCTCAAGGGTTTGATAATAATATTGTGTGGTTTCTTCTATCTTGCTTGTGGATCTATTGTGTGTTCAATATTTGTGGTGATTATATTGGTAGATCTATTCAGGTTCTTAACAAGTGGTATCAGAGCACTTTCCTTGGCTGGAGTTTTGGGCAACTATTTTTTATTTTCGCAGATTTTTTTTCGGAGAAGAAAAAAGAGGACCGCGACATTCCAGACATTTTCAGTATATTTCAATACAAAATTTATAGAAAAGGGTTGTATATCTGAGTTCCTCTCAGAAAAACATCCAAGTTAAAAAAAAAAATCGTCCGAAACGGAGTCCAGAAGGTCAAGATATTGAGGTTTTAAAATCTGCAATTTTTCACGGTTTTTTCTGCGGACGGCGGCGCGATTTATTTTTATTTCTGTAGAATTTGGATGCCGAATTTGCCCAAGTAAATTATAGATCTGAGTTCTTCTCACAATTTCACCCAATTTCAAAAAAAAAATCAGCCGAAACGGAGTCCGGGAAGTGAAGTTATGAGCATTTTAAGTTCAACAGTTTTTTAGGGTTTTTCCAAAAAAACCGTGATTTTCTGTCGAAACTTATTGGGTCTATTTTTTGGGTTTTCAGATGGCTATTTCTTCTCAAAACCTGAAAGAAATTATTGAATCATTCAAAGCCCAATTGTTTTACACATTGGACAGTCAGGGGGAGAAGACCCAAAGGGAGATACCCTTTTCCATTGATATCAAAGGGGGAGAGATAGAAACATTGATGAAGAGTATAAGCATGAATTTTATCATGACTAAGTGTTTCCATCAATGTTGGTGTTGCCATAAATGCCAAAGGGGGAGATTGTCAGACAATTGGATTAGGTTTATGGATAGTTGGTATGGGTTGTTGGTTATCATTGATGCCAAATATTGGAGAGTGATATTGTAGATTGATGTCAACCCTTAGTGATTCATATCAACCCTTGGAGAAAGTTTGGTAGCGAATTCTGGTAGCACAAAGGTTTAGGTAATGGACCCAAGGTTGTTTCATCTATAATGGTATGATTTTTAATATATTTAAAGGTAATACTATTCTATATGGATATTACATGTCATTCCATTTCTGGTGGTATGTGGAACATCACATAACTCCTCACGGTTAGAGATTTATGGCCCTGAGAAGTTGGAGAACACAGGTTTGGGTAATGGAACCAAGTTTGTTTGATGGATAATGGTATGAGTTTTGATATATTTGTAGATAATACTATTCTATATGGATAGTAAATTCCATGCCATTTCTGTTGGTATGTAGAACATCACATAACTCCTCATGGTTTGAGCGTTATGGCCTTACGAAGTTGGAGGACCCTCATATGTCATCTAGAAGCCCCAAAAGGTCAAAGTAGTCCAAGTGGTTTAAGAGATTTTAGAAGGTAAATAATAAAGTGAAGTGAAAATTGTACTATAATTCAAAGTGAATACCAAATAAATTATTTAAATAATAAATTTAATGGAGAAATTAGAACTGGGTTAACCCTAAAATAAGGAAAGTGGGCAAAGTGACCTAGAAGATGCTTTTAAGGAAGCTACTTGGAGAGTATAAATAAGAGGCAAGGCTCTCTCATTTTATATCACACTTGAGAATATTGAACATATATAGGTGACTGAGGTAACCAAAGGATATCTAAGCCATATTTTAGAGGGAAGGTGAAGAAAATAAGGTCGAAATTCAAGGGAGGATAAATTATTTTGATGATGCTTTCTAAGGTATGTTATTTACAGGTCGTCCATTTTCACAATAAATTTTTTTCTAGAATTATTCAGACCATGAAATTGATAGGAAATTGAGGGAACATATCCAAGTATTTGTGGTAAATTTTTTATCTTGTGGGGCGTTGTATTTTTGGAGTTACACTCCGTGGAAAATAGGGTTTGTGGCTAGTCCTGAAACTAGTCTAAAATAGGTGTTTCAGGTAAAAACGTCATAAATTATTAATATCAGATCCAAATTCAGTAATAACAAATGTGTTGGTTAGAGTACAGTAAGTATTATTCTTTGCAACATTTTTTTTATCTATTCAACAAATATTCTATGTGGGGCATGCTCTAAAAGTTCGCTCTCTAGAATAATACAAAATTCAACAAGGTATGACATTTTTTGTTATAAATCCTTTTCTGAGAGATTCCAAGTAGTGAAACCTGGAGGAATTTCATAAAACACACTAAAGAACACTGTGTACTATTTTCATATCTTTATTCATTACATGTACATAGTTATGATTATTTCAAGTTGGGGTTGTTGACTAATTCAAAACTAGTCATGTGAGACTAAAGAAAAGTTTCATGAAAATGCTAGTCTCTTGTTGTTAAAGTTAAGAAAGGTTTGTAGGTATGTGATCATATACACCAGGTATATTACAGAGTTACAAATCAGATTTGGAAGATTAAATTGATGAGGGATTTTGGTTGAGGTACATGTTGGGTACATGGTTGAGACAAGTAGTTGATGAGTTGGCACATACATGAGGTGTATAGTTGATGATGTTGGTACATCTTGATGAGTCATAGTTGATGAGTAGTTGAGACATGATTGGTACATACTTGGTACATGGTTGGAGGCACTTGTTAGTAACACATGGTTTATGGATGATGTAGCATACTTGTATTGGTATATTATTAGAAACACATATTGATATTGGTGATGATTATGAGTTGTTGTGTTATTCTTGGTTGATGCACACCTTTGAGATTTGTCTTGGTGATTGATCTGGGTGAGTAGATATGATTTGGTTGATAAGATTGATGAGACAGGTTGTTTTGATAGGTTGTTTTGATAGGTTGTTGTGACATGTTATTTATATAGGTTTGGTGCATGGTTGATGCACTTGTTCATGGTACAAGTTGAGGTACAAGTTGGTTCATGGTTGATGCACTTGTTTATGGTACAGGTTGACTACAGGTTGTTTGGTACAGGTTGGTGCATGGTTGATGCACTTGTTTGTGGTCCAAGTTGATTACAAGTTGAGGTACAGGTTGATGCATGGTTGATGCATGGTTCAGGTTATTGGTATATGTATTTTGGTGCAGGTTGATTGGTACAGGTTTACATCAGTATATCTCATAGTGATAGTGTGGAAGTGGTTCCATCATTCTACTTCTATTTTAGGGAGGTTGGACGGGGAAAGGAAAGGTGGTTGTATCCACCTTATGGTTGTAGTTGGAGAACATAGGGGGTTGTAGCCTATTTCTGGTTATAGCCAGATAATTGGGGAGTTGGAGCTTCCCTCAGGTTGTAGCCTAATAAATTATGGGGTTGGAGCCTGCTTCCAGTTGCAGCTGGAAAACAAAGGAAGTTGGTGCTTCCAATGAATGTAATTCTTCAATACATATAATAAAAATCATTCTGTGGTTTTCTCCCGCTTTGGGTTTGCACGTAAAATACTGGTGTACTGTGTATGTGTATGATTGTCCATTTGTTCATTTCTTATTTACCGTGTCATTAATGGATGATAATGATACACTGATATAACACTTGGATTATATGGTTAAAAAGGATTAAATTTCTCTATTATTGATTCACCCTCCCTCTCAGTAATCCAACAACATCAACTGCAAAGCATACTCAGGATGTACCAACGTACGAGATGCCTTTATGGTTGGATAACACTAATGAAGCACAACAGTAGGACAAGTAAGTACCATAAATTATTTTCTGCAATCCTGTGTTAAACTACTAAATGATCCATCATCTGTTAAAGTATTAATTTTTTTTTAGAAATATGTAACATAGATGTAGAGGGAAAGCTAGAGAAGAAAATAGTTAATCACTTGCATACAAGGAGGAGGACAAGTAGAGAGTTCAGACTGAATGTCAACATTGGATATTTCAACTTGTGGGATATTATAATGGATTTAGGCTCCGAAGTAAATGTATTACCCAAGAAGACATGGAAATGTATGGGATATCCCACATTAGGATATCCACATGTTCAACTGAAAATCAAAAATCAACATAGGGTTTTGCCAATTGGAAGGATAAAGGGTATGATAGTATATCTGGATGGAGTGTGCACTAAATATGATTTTAAAGTAATAGAAATAGTGGATGGAACAAGACCTTATGAAACATTTCTTGGCTTGGATTGGGTGTTTGACAACCAGGATCATGAGCCAGCTCCACTACTCCTAGATCATGATCCTCATAGCCTTAATTGGATGGAAGGAGCCTCCCTACTCATACTTCTGTGACACATTAGGATGTTTGTGTGTATCACGGTATACGTCAATGGGAAGCACTTTGTACCCCAAGCGAATAAGTGGCAATGCTAACAACTGTGCTCGGTATCTCAGTGGTATTCAAGGCATCATAATCAACACTTGGAGGGTCACTCCTGAAGTGGTCATGCAATATCAAGGGGTATCCAACTTTAGGGCTACGCGACACAACATGTGGATCCAAGCGTGCAAGGATTCATAGAAAGAATTGGCAAGTCAGTGTCGCGTAGGAAGTGTAATCGTGAGAAAGAATAGACAAGACAGAATTGCAAGCAACCAGAGATGGAAAGGAGGTGCTAGAAGTGGTGGTCGAGAAGGTAAATTTGGAGAAAAAAGAGGAGAAACGATGTGCAGACAACTTAGAGAGGAAGTTGAAGGAAGTATTAACAAGAATTCTAGACAGTGCACAGGTATCCGTGAGGAATGTGGAAGAACAGATCCAAATCATCACATAGATTATCGAGGACTACAAGAAGGAGATCGAGGAACTTAAATAAAAATGAACCCCAACTACTCCTCCTAAATTTATGGTTGAAAGGGAACAACAGGAAGCAATACAAGTGGAAATGTTGGAGAAAGAAACTGAAAAGGTCACACAAATGTTTGAAAGGACCACACATCTATGGATGACATTGGAAGAAGATGACAGGGTCCAACAACTAGACCAACAAGAGGAGGTAATCACCACTGAAATCCAGGAGCTGAAGAGTGGAAAAATTCCATGAGAATCACAGAGGGATTGAAGGACGTGCAGGAGATGAAGACCCTGTAGAGAGAATTAAAGGTTGTGGAGAATAACAAGTAGGAAAGGCAAGCCCAATTAGAATCTCTCCAAGAGAAAGCGATGCAAATAATTTCAAAATCTAAGAAGGAAAAGAAAATAATGGCTCAGGATCATGTTGAGAGCACAGAGTCTCTCAAGGAACATATCACATCACATAGGGTAGAAGAGCTCATAGGGAAAGTTGTGCAAGCTAGATAAAAAGGGGAGGAGTTAGAAGGAAAATTTCACAGCTTGGTAGAGGTTAACCAGGGAGCACGCACCACCTAAGTGGCTTGATATGAGCCACATTTCAGTGTTGGGGGCCTTTTGGATGAAGGCCTAGTTTGAGAGAAGACCTAATTTTGGAGCACGTGCAAGGAGTGGAAGGAAATAAACATGCGTAAAAAGAAGGAAAAGCAACATGCAAGAGGAAAAGCCACATGGCGAGGATGTAGGAAAGCCTAACCATGTTAGGGTTTGGGATTTTGATAAGTATTGTAATGGCTATAATCCTGTAAAATAATATATATAAGAACCTAGGAGGTCTAGATCAGAGGGGATTTGGTTTGAAAAGGGTTATTAAGATTGTTATTATTGAGGTGTTGAGAGACTGTCGATTGTAATGAGGTTGTAGAAGAGTCGAGTAAGATCATTTTTTATGGTTAGGTCACAGGATGAGGAGCCTGGTGTGATCTAGTCAACCTCACGAAGGTTTCTTAACCTCGACATGATTGTATGATTAGAGATGTAATGCACGCAGTGCCAGATTTTGTAGTAGACTAAATAAAAGAGTAGAGAAGATAAATCTTTGTGGACGTAGCCCCGGGAGGGGGTAAACCATGGTAAAACTTGTGTTCTGTGTGATGTTTATTGAATGGTTACTTTTTTTTAATTGTTAGATTATGAATGAATGATTAGCTAGATGTATTACTATGCATGCATGAGGCTAAATATGAATGAATCTTAGAATACTTGAATCAATAATAAGATTAATGCATAAAGACAGATATAATACACTCCTAGATCCCCACTCATTCCTAAACTGCAATAAATTTAGCATTACAGTCACCCATAAGGCTATCTCAGGTGAGACTATGTTGTGCACTCTGCGCATAGTGTTGCCTTCTATTTTACCAGGATGGTCGATAGTTTTAGAGGGTTTTGTTGGAAACCTGTTGAGATTCGACCCTGGGTCAATCCAAGAAGGAGTACGAAGTCAGAGAACCAACCAATACTTGGATTGGTTGATGAATTCTCCCTTTGTCTTTGCTTCTTTTTATTCTTCCTATTTTTATTTATTTTATACATTTTTTTACTAGGAGTTGGACTTTCACCAGAATATCAAGAAGGAGGAGGAATATATTTTACTAGAAAAGAAGGTTCAGGAGCATTTGAGACTTTTGGAATGGTCATAAACTAGACTAACAAACATTTTAGCACATAGAATTGTAGGGTTCAAAAAGAGTCTCTCTGGTTTGGGTTTTTGAGTCATAAGGTTTATAGGTCATAGGTTTTGAGTCTTTAGGTTGTGGTCATAAACTTATGTTTTGTTTAAAATAAGTGGATTTATGTCTAGCCTTGGTATAGAGTCTTTGGGTTAGGTAATTTGTCATCTTGACAAGGTAAATAAGCCCCTATGAGTCACACCTTTGATTTTTAGATCATTACCTTGACATGTCACACATCCAGTTTGTACACAATTTTCTCCTTGTCACCATCCATCCATTTGAATGTCAAATCATAGTCAATTGTATGTGTTTCCAACTCACTAGGAGAGTTTGCAACATACTCTAAGTACCTCATGCATTCATTTATTATCATTTCAATTAAATGATCATGTCAAAGAGGATTTTATTGTTTTCAGAGCCTACATTTAACCACTTCTTCATGGATTATGTCATAATATCTACTAACAGTTTCCTTGAAGTGTGGAAACTATGTTTGAGCTTGGCACCGCAAACTGGCACTACCAACTAGATGAAGAGGAGAGTTGGAGGTTGGATATCTTGCAAACATATCTGTTCAAATTCACGGACATCAACATCAATCTCAGGTTCACCTGGTACTCCATGATATTTTTCATATTGTTTAAGGTTTGAGAGAGGGGTTTTTGTTGGTTTATCTACTAGCGGTGCAAACTCTTTGTTTCTATAATTGGTTGAAACCCTCATTTTCTGCATCATTTTTAAGTGTAATCTTAATCCATTGAAGGAGACCTCTATCAAACCTGAAGTGTATGGTTGTTGGGTTTAGTATGGGATGAACTATTGCAAGAAGAATAAAGAAGGGAGGACACAACGATGTAGGGATCCATTCATGTGCTAAAAAATCCAACAATGTCAACAAAATAATAATCAACAATCTGAACAGAAAATAAGTCAGCATAAGGAAAATTCTCCTCCAAGTTCTTTGGATCCTCTCCATTAGTCATTCTTGACAAATGATCTGGTCCTCCATTCAGCTTCCCTGGTTTTAATATGATTTGAAAATAATATTCCTAAAACAATAAAATCCATCTACAGATCCTTCCCCCAACACTATCTTGTTAACTAGGTACTTCAAAGAGGAATGATCTATAAACATCTTAAAATTTTGACCCAATAAATAATGTCAAAACTATGTAAGGAATATACCAAAGGCAGACCTTCCCTTTCTATATTATTATAGTTCTTTTTAGACTTCGATAACTTTCTACTAGAAAAAGATATTGGGTGACCAAAGTCTCCTTCACCTGGTTGTGCCAAAACTTCTACAAGTGAAATGGATGAAGTGTCCACATGCATATGAAATTATTTTGTCCAATCTAGAAAGCTAAAAATTGGTGTTGTCATTGTTGTGCCTCTTTTTTCACCTAAATGCGCAAAAAAAAGGTGCTTACAAGCTTATTTGGGTTAGCTAAGCAAGACAACAGTAAAGGAAAGGGTTAGAAAAACAAACATAAAAGACTAAGCTAAGAATTAAACTAGGAAAGGAAAAAACAACTAAACTATTGTGCATAAGGACATAAGAAAAAGAAACAAACAAGACTCATGTCACCAATGGAAAGGTTTGTATTAGTGAAAAGAAAACACCGAAGAGAAAGGGGACTTTGGGTCCCTTCTTCCTCCAAGGGAGGGCTCTTGGACCCCCAAAATTGAGCTCTTCTTACAAATTTTGAAACTTGAAAGAAATGGTGAAAGAATCCCAAGATAAACCACTCAAAAGGTGAAGTGGGTTGCCCAAATGGAATGATGCTAGTATTCTCTTGATGAGAAAAGAGGCTTCCCCAAGAGAATAGCAGCAACATAACCTTGCAAATGAATTCCTTGAAAATGTAGTGCACCCATGCCCTTGTTTTATAGCACCCCTTTAAGGTATTGTGCAACCATCTTTTAGTGTGAAAAGGGGTTGTTTAGGGCACCTTTAGGTCTTTGACTAGCCAGATCCAACCGAGATTTGGATGTCAAATCGACTTGGAAGCTGAACCAAAAGTGGGTGGGAGGCCGACCAACATCATAAATGCACCATTCTCAGGTGTGCACAACTTTTAGCTTCCACATTCATGCATCATGCACATGTGCACTTTTCCTGCGTTTCTTGATGGCGCATGTGCACGCGCGACCTGTGTAGTCATAGCACATCTTGATTTTATAAGTACTAGTTGTATATTTTTGGAGCTTTTGGAAATGATTTTTTGGTAATTTTGGTCCATGGGTGGACTCATAGCTATTTGAAGATGCTGGATTCCTGTTACCATTTGCGGAAGAAATTTCAGTGATAACGTATGACCCTTGATGGATGAGGTTAGGAGCATATGGATAGCCGAAATTCATCATTGTTTCTTCTAGTGAGAGTACCATTGTAAGAAAGAGCGATATTGAGAGTATCAAGAGTGACCCATTGGAAGGAGAAGGGAACCTATAGGACCCAACCTTTCGCAAGGTGTGTAAAATAAATTGTGTGCAAATGAGGTCGGCATGCCCCGTGTCATGTAACTCAAAAAAGGGTGTTGTACAGTAACTGAAACTGTGTGTCGATGTAGACAAATGCAACACCCTCGGAGGACAATTTTGATGAGGAACATACTCTGAACAATAGGAAATGACACCTGTAAGAAGTATCACGGATTCTGTGGGTGTTGATAGCCCAACAAAGTTCATAGGTCTTCGGCAAATATAAGAAACAACTGCAATAGTCGCAAAGTAAGACCCACCGTAACATGAGAAAGTGTTGAAGTCGAATGTTATGGGGGTCAACGAAAATAGGGAGCAATTATGGTTCTCCCTGTGCCGTCCAAGACTTCTCATTATAAAGGTAATGAGAGTCAAGATATTGTCACCCTTCTGGAAACTGTGTTGATGTTGACAAAAATGGAGACATGACTCCAAGAAGCAAAGGGCTTCATGAAATCCACTAGGTGAGGTCAGGAACTAAGGAGGTACATGGACGAAGTCAAGCTGCGTGGAGACTCAAGACTGCCCTTGGTTGGGGATATATGCGAAGTATAAGTGGTTGCAACTATTTAATGAGGTTGAGTGTCAGGGGGGACAATGAGACGTGGGATAAGTTGTGTTAGAGGCGGGACAAAGTGAACAAACTCAGAGAGTAGAGGTAGGTGGCTTGTGGGATACTCGTAGTTTATGGATTATGCCAACAGGAGTAGATAATAAGGAATGCCCCAACCAAGGGTGACATGGGTTGTGTTTTCCAAGAAGGTCACCAAAGGTGACGACAAAAAGCTATGTAAAATGCTAGAAACAATGACTTAATTACAAAAAGAATTAAAAAATTAGTGGGGATAATAATGCATATATAGAAACAGGTTCCCCAGTGTAAGATGACTTGGTTGGAGGATGGATCAAGTTGGTGTAAAAAACAAGTGGAGGGTTGGGGCCCCATAGGTGGGTTTCTGTAGTAGGGAAATGTATAGAGGGAAATCTGAAGATGGGGAGACCGGTGATGGATGAAATGGATGGTAAATGGTGCTGCGGGAGTGCGGTAAAAATAAACTGTGAGGAAGTGCCTTGGGAGTCCATTGGGTAGGATAGCAAAATGAGGAGAAGGATTATGTGGTTGATTCGCGACATGATGTAATACTATCGAGACTCCCATCCTTAAAGGTTGAAAACAACATGAGTGTCAAAGTGCCAAGGGGGATATGAATGGGACAACTCATGTGGGGGAGAGTGCTACCGGGTGACAGTACCCAAAATGCAGTGGAGGTGACAGTACTGTAGAGCCGGATATACGGACCCTAAAGGCAAATTTCAGAGGGTGTGATTGGAGATGCAATGGAGATTCAGAGGGAATGATTACATGCCAGTGTTGATTATATACCTGAAGGGGTCGCACTGGTGTATGATGACCAAGTACCTGCACACATGAAAACCAAATACCCAACGTGAACAATATCTGAAGAGAATCGAACATATAATCATTTATTTGATAATTTTGAACATGAGCATGCGTACCTAAATGGGGTATTGAAAAATGGCTCCCCGGGGACTAATGATGAAAAAATGGCCCAGGGACTGTCTTGATGTAGAGGACGGGGTGTTGATCCTGTGGCTGAAGATGAATCGAAAAACGGACATTCGGAGCTCCTAGAATGGGGTCTGGAAGTTTGGAAAAAAGGACTATATATAGCTGTAGGGCCCACATTGCCACCTTATTTGTACCTGCTGTCAGAGTGATTGAACGAGAGATATTTAGTGGAGATTTGGAGATTTCAGGAGAATGAGGCAGCTGATTCAGGACCAGTGAGCTTCAGATTGGTTATCTTATCATCCTGCATAGAATTAGGGTTTCTATTTTTTAGCAAGGCTTGTACGAAGGGTCGTATAGGGGGTTTTATGGGTGTGGTGCCCCCAGTGCGCGGGCGATCAAAAAATGTATGTACATGGGTGCATTCCTGTAATGCAGATATTCGCGCATGGGGGCACCTTAATGGGTGAAACAAGTGTGCATGATATGTGCACATGTAAGCTAAACAACTGCGCATGAGTGTGCAACTGAGTAGTGAACAGTCGCACTATGATGCACGCCTATATATGTGACAGAGGCACATGAAGGTGCCTCTGTATGGAAAAAAAGTGCACATATGTGCATGCCTATGGGATGAATAGGCATGCATGTGTGTGTGCCTATGGGATGAACATGTGTGCATGTGTGTGTGCCTGTGGGTTTAAACAACTACACCTTGGGGGCAAAGCTGACTGGTGAAAACTTATCTTTTTTTTTTTNTTTCTTTGGAGATTTTAATGTGTTTATGTTTGAGATGGTTGATCAAGAACTGAATTATGTGGTTGCAGGTGATCATTTGGATGATGTCGGTTCATTGGAGAGAGAGATATTGGTCACAGCTCAGGGAGACTATGACGAATGAGGAGCCGATGGTTCATGATACTTTGGCAACTTGTGGGCTACTAAAGTTCTTTGAGTGCCCCTTGATACGGGCCCAAGAGTACCTCCTGTAGTTTTTGATTCGGATGTGGAGTCAGAATCTGCATTGTTTTATCATGTGGGGTGAGCAGTTGGCCTTCAAGGCAGTGGAGGATGTATATTTTATGACTGGGCTCCCTTTTCAGAGAACGCCCTTACCGGTGGAGCCTGTATTACCTGGGGATGGGTAGCTAGATACCTTAGGCCAGAGGTACTGTACGAGGGATGATTTTATGTCGGGATCTATGGTGAGTATCGGGGCTATGGATGCCCTAGTTCATCGTTGTGTGACAACGATGGTTGTGAGGGTATATGGGTCCCTCGCGACTCAGCAGATTAGTGGTGGTCAACTGAGGATTATGGGGAGGGCGTTGGCAAGAGATCATTTTTCCTGGGGCTTGATGCTACATGCCAATATGGTAGGGCAGCTCGATAGGTGTCAGGTTGTGGACTCAGGGGAGTTCACTTTTGGGTCCATCTTGGTTGCATGGATTTTGGAGAGGGTTTCGATGTTGCGCCCTAGAGTGTTATTGAGCGTACCTGGTGTGTGAGAGCCATGACTGAGGTGGTGGTATAGGATCCTTATCCGTCACGGTGGTGGGGAGAGTGGCCATTATTTCACGACCGAGGCTGCACAAGTGTGGTGGAAGATTTCACAGATCACACTGCAATATTCGTACTGTAGGGTGGACTTCTAGGGTTATTTGGAGATGGTGTTATCTCGAGGTATGATGTGATTTTGATATTTTGATATTTAGATAGTATAGCATGTGTATTATGTATAGATGGATGCTAATTCTATCCTTTGTTTGTTTTTATGTGCAGATGTGGGACCTCACAGGCGTGAGGTTGAGTTGGTTAGAGCATCGGCTTGTCAGGGGCCAGTGAGACCGCCACAGGGAGAGCTGCAGGTAGAAGAGAGACGACGACACAAGGATGCTAAGGCAAGACCTTCTGGTGATGAGAGAGTGGCTAGGAGACATCGTTTCGACGACCTTGGTGCAAGGCCATCACATGATCCTCCAACCGAGGCCGGGGGAGAGTTTGAGGATATTCACCACCGCTTGAAGGCGGTGCTACAGAGAGTGCCTGAGGGCATGTGGTCGCGTATCTAGGATGAGGGTGTCCTAGAGAAGTGTGTGGGGGTTATGTTGATGTGGAAGACCATGGTTCAGAGAGAAGCAGCAGCAGGTGTTGCGATGATTGGGCGGTTACCTCCAGGTTCAGAGGGACTGAGAGCGGGTGGGGCACCACCTCTTGAGGGAGGGCCAGGTGGTGGTGCTCTAGAGACACCATGAGTGTCTCTGTGTGTATTTTTGTATATTATATAGGCTGGTGAACCCATTTGGTGTGGTGACACCAGTTTTGTACCGAGGTGGTTCATTGGCCTACCAATTTTGTACAAGATGTACTCTATTCTTGTGTAAACATTTTGATGGCACATTTGACCGATATATATATATATATGGATATACATTTTGGGGTCTTTGTGATGTTCATATGTGTGTGAGGATTTTTTAATGTTTCTTATGATGTCTAATCTATATGTTGTGATAGTCTTATGATGGTTTATGTGTGTGTAAAGGTGTCTTGATGTGATATATGCCAATCTAGTACAATGTTAGCCAGGTTATCTGTGATTTGATTAAATTGTCTTGGAACATGTGTAAATGTAATGAACTCAAAATGTCGAGATAAAAGTCTAACTTGCAGGTATTTGCGAAAGAGGCAAGGATCGCGGACACGATACATATTGTTGAGCTGGAGGACGACCAGTTCGGCATCGATTAAGACACTAAGGTGATGAATACGATGATGGCTAACATCGACATGGAGACCAATGATGACAATGTACCTGGCTTGGTTGTTGGTTGCCGAGCCCAAACATATGTCACTGGAGTGGAATAGTTCATGTGAGGGGGAATAGAGGGCCCAAGTAGCCGAAGTGAGATTCTGTGTCCAACAACTGGCGTCGTCGGTGTAACCGATGTGGTAGGTCGATGGAGGTGACATTTGTCAATAACACAAATGATAGTTTAGACGTGAGGTATGGAAAAAAGATTAAAAAACACTATAAAAGAAATAACCTAGTGTAGAATGGCTATGCTCAGTCGTAAAATTTCTTTAAGTACAACCCGTTGACGGGTTATTTGAGAGAGAGGCCCTTGGGGGAAGCCAGGATGTATGTTCCTTTAGTGAGACAATGTTGGATAATGTAAGGGCCATGCCATAGTGACTCGAATTTTCCATGGTCGAGGGTATCGTGAGCGATATCGTAAGCAAGAATGAGGTCACCTTCGTGAAATGAGAGAAGGTTGACATTATGATCAAAGGTGGCTTTTGACCATTTTTTGGCTACCTCATTGTTCTATAATGAAGATCGATGATCTTCATCCAGGGAATCTAAGTTCAACAAATGTTGTTCCATTGGAACGGTGTCAGGTAATAGCTCAATCATGGTGCGCAAGGTGGGAATTTTGCACTCGATAGGAAGAGTGGCCTCGACCCCATGGACTATATGAAATGGTGTGAAACTAGTGGCAGTTTTCACGGCCGTACGGTAAGCCCATAGTGCAGAAAATAACATATGATGCTAATTGGTCTTATGTTTGTTAAACATGCACTGCAACATGGTCTTAAGGACCTTGTTAACTACTTCGACCTGTCCGTTGGACTGAGGGTAGTATGGTGAGGTGAACGTGTGGGAGAATCCTAACCTGGATGAGAGTTCGACGAAAATTTCATTCTCAAAATGTTTCCCGTGATCAGAGACTAGTTGGAGTGGTAGTCCAAAGTGGGATATGATGTGATTAAAGAAAAAACATGTTGCAGTGTCAGCGGTGTTTTTGAAGGTAGGGATGGATTTATCCCACTTTGTGAAGTAATTGACTGCGACAATGATGTATTTGTGTCCATTGCTGGATGGAGGATTGCAAGTCATGAAGTCGACGCCCCATTTACAAAAGGGGCCTGCATTAATGACTAGGTGTAGAAGAGAAGGTGGTGCTCGTGATTTGTTGGCATAAAGCTAGCATTTATCGCATCGGTTCACGACATGAATGAAATCATGAAATAATGTAGGCCAAAAGTAACCTGCGCGGATGATTTTCTGAGTGGTGTACATCCCTGAGAGGTGGCCCCTGCAAGCGTCGCTATGGAAGTCGTTCAAGACTCTATCGGCCTCGTCAATAGTCAAGCATCGATGGAGTATGGTGTCGACCCCTCGCCAATATAATATATCTCCGATGAGGAGATAGTGGGGGGTCTGATGGAGAATACGTTGACGATCATCTCGTGAGAGGTGGTTACTGAATTTTTGGTTTTGGAGGTAGACGAGGAGATCTCCATACCAAGGATCATCTGAGGTGATGTAAAAGAGATTTTCATCGGGGAAGTTGGTATTGACGGGGGAACTGGTAGTATCAGAGAGGAAGGATGTGACGAGTTCGGAAAGGACAAGAGCCTTCTTTCTCTTGGGTGTTGAAAATTCAAGATTGTATTCCTGAAGGATAACAATCCATTGAGCAAATTTACCGTTAATATGCCGACGACTGAGAAAGTATTGCATGGGGTTGGAATCTAATATGACTTTGGTTGTGCAAAGAAGAATGTAATGGCGTAGTTTCTAGACTGTGAGGACGACTGCAAGGGCTAGTTTCTCTTCATGATTATATTTCAAGGGTGGCCCTCAGAGGTTTTTACTAATGTAGTAAATGACATGTTCATGATCATCATCTCCTATTTGAACGAGAACTCCTACTACTGAGACGACTGAGGCTGATATGTAGAGGATATATTCACAATTATAGTAGGGTGAACTAATTAAAGGGGCATTGGAAGGTGCCATTTTAAGATCATCGAAAGCGTTTTGGGCATGTTCATCCCAGTGGAATGGGATTTCATGGTGTAGTAAGCGAAGGAAATTGTGTGCTCGAGTGGCATAGTCTGGGACAAATCGTCATAAAAAGTTATATTTTCCTTGTAGGCTCTGGAGTTGGTGCAAATTTCAGGGCGGTGGAATTTTTGTGATGGCCTAGAATTTGAGGGGATCCACAATAATACCTCTTTGGGAAACAATGAGCATGAGGAGGCGCCCGACAGTGATGCAGAACACACACTTGAGGGCGTTCAAGTGGATGTTGTACTGACGACACCTTTGGAAGATGATTTGTAAATCATCAATATGTTGAGTGCATTTTTTGGATCGAGTTATGAGGTCGTCTAAGTATGCGAGCATGATATGAGCTAGATAGTGAAAAATGTATGTCATAGCCCCTTCGAAAGTTGTGTCAATGTTCTTTAGGCCAAAAGACATGACACGATATGAAAAAGTACCCCAAGGGGTGGTAAATGCGATTTTCTATTGATCGTCATGATAGATTTGGATTTGGTTATAGCAAGAGAAACTGTCCATAAATGATAAAGCCCCGTGGCCTGCGCAATCATTGATAATTTGATCGATGAAAGGCATTGTAAAGTTGTCTTTGGGATAGGCATGATTGATATCACAAAAGTCCGTGCATACATAGATAGTGCCTTGTTTTTTTTTAATGAGCACAGGGTTGGAGACCCATGGGGTATAGGCGATGGGGTAGATGAACCCAATAGTGCATAATTTTTCAATCTTGGCTTTGAAGGTCACTGTTTTGGATGGGTGTAGCGGTCATTGTTTTTGGTGAACCGGTGTGATATCAGGCCAGGTGTCTATGTGATGTTCGACAATAGAGGGATAAAGGCTAGGCATCTCTGTGTATGACCAGAAAAAAACATCCTGGTATTCTTGGAAGAGGGCTTTGTAGGCGGTGATTTCTTGAGTGCATGCGGCGCCAATGGTGATTTTCTCGACGACTCCATTTTTTATGGAAATATCGATTTTGATGGTAGGGGAAATGTTGGCCATATTTCCTTCTTCAAAATCATTAGGGGCAGGGACATGATTGTTGAACCAATTGATATGCCATGATGGGATAAAATCCTTGGTTTCAATAGTGTATGTGGGGTGTTGATTAGGAGACGTGAAGGCTTCCTGTGAAAGGAAGAGCGCTCTATGGTGTAGCGCATCCCATGGGTAGTCGAGGGTGTTTAATTCCTCGAGTATGTCCTTGTCACAGTGGAATTATCAGGAATATAAGGGATCTAAAAGAGTGATATCAGTGACTGTCACTGTGTGGTTTTCCTCTGGTGATGAAGAAGTAGGTGGAATGACGCAATGAGATTGTGATGGTTCATTCGACATAAACCAAAATTCGAGATAGCGAGGATTATAAATGATATTTGGGAACAAATTTCCATGGGGGAATGCATGGGGGAATTGGGTGGATTTGGGGTTAAATCCTCATATAAGTCATCCAAGAACCATGGAGGAATAGGGAGTGCTTCTGGTTCAGGAGAAATAATATGAAGAATCTCTGGTGATGGGGCAACGTTAATCATTGATTCTGTAGGGGGTGCAGGAGTTTGAATCAGGGTCACTTGGCATTGCCTGTATTCAATGATCATAGGACATTGACATGTGAAATGATATAAGGATTCGCAGAGAGAGAAAGGGCATCTCATATGTTCGTTGACTAAAGTTGTGACATAATGGATGTCAGTGACGTTTGGTGGAGATGATGTAGATAGATTGGGTTCGTGTTGGAAGCTTTGGAGGACTGCTATTAATGTCTGTCAGAATTGAGGTACCACTGGGCAATGTTGTGTATAATGGCCATATTCCGAACATATGGCACAAGTTAATTTCATTTGCAGTCCTTTGCTACTTATGTTAGGGGAGGTAGCGACAGTACTTGATGAAGTGATGAATGGTGATGGTGTTTGATTGAGTTGAATTAGGTTATGTAACTCAGGTAAAGATGGGCATTTGTTGGTTGGGTGTCCATCTTTCTCACATAGTGTGCAAGGAGGTTGGACACATGGGGGTAGGGGAGAGGTGGGCTCTTTCTTTTTATGTCTTCCCTAAGTTGTAGCAGCAGTGGTAGTGAGTGGGGATGTTGGTCGTACTATGGGAGTAGGTATTGGAATCTTCATCGAAATTCCTTCAGTTTGAGGAGGGAGGGATGGTTGAGGGACCATGGCAGGTGGATGGAGATACCATACTGGAATTTCCAGCACCATATTGGGAAGGGTAAGCGTTGCGGTTACTTGGAAATCTTGTATGCCTAGTGGAGGGTAAAATAAGGGGATTTGAGTAATGGCTTGGGGAACTGTCTCCAAAACTGGGATATGGCCTTGGGGTGAGGTGAAATCATGAACTAGTGGAGTTGACAAGTTCGTAGGAGGGTCTTTAGGGAGGAGCTCTGCGAATATTGGGACGTTAGATATAAGAGAAGCCTCACTGGGAGGAAGGGTATCCTAAATGTCAGTTCCTTTGGACGAGACGACACATACCTGATTGGAAGGATGAATGAGCAGTGGTGCACCATGGTAAGTTCCTAACAAGGATGGGTCTTTGACAATTTCGGGCCCCATCTCGATGAGTGGGTACGCCTCAGGATTAGTGTGGACAAAAGGGAGAATGTTATCGATGTTGGCAGAAGGGTTAGGCTCATAATGTAAAACTTGATCAATTGTAATGATCTTCCCGTTATGGGGAACATAAGGTTCGAAATATGGAAGAGGCAACTACCTTCATAGAATACATGTAGCTATGACTGAAAAAGATATTGTAATCGAGTGGGGCATCGATAAATTCAATGTCAATGAGAATGGTCTTTCCCCCAAGTTCTACAGGGACATTTTGGAAGATCCCTTCGGGAGAAGATGGTCGTTTGTCATAAGCTCTTAAGGTAATGGTAGATGGTATGAGTTTGGGGGAGCCATGTTTCTTCCATACAGACTTGGACATGATGCATGTGGATGCACCTTCATCAATGATGCACCGATGACCTATAATGTTCTGAATTTTAACTGGGATTTGAAAAGCGATGAGAGCGGGGATGCAAGGTTCTCCGCTGTCGAGATCAAATGTGATGAGTTGAGTATCCACAGGGTTGACTACCCCCAAGGCAGAAAGTAATGACTTCCACTGAGTGGGACAAGTTTGAAGTACTTCTAAGACTGACATGGCAGTCGAGGGTTGTGCCAAGTCATCGACCAAACTGTAATTATGATCTGCCCTAGCCTGAGGGTTGTGGACATTGCTGTGCAATGGGATGTGAGGGATGTGAAGAGGTGTTTCCGTGTTAGGGTGAGGGATCATCAAAGGGGGTCTCGTTGGTGCTGGGATTTTTTCTAGGGGAATGGGAGGAGACTCAGAGGGTGCATTGTATTGACGACTACATGTTTGTAGAAGGACCTCTTCCTCACTAGTGAGGAGGATAGTACGATCTGCGGGATTTCTTGGATTGAAATATTGTCCCAACTAGGGTGGGGTAGGCTGCATGTCTTGTTGGGTGTTCATCACTCCTTGGTGTGGAATGGGTTTCTGCAGCATGGATGGGAGTGGTTGTTGCACGTATTGTTGTGGGGCATGCTGAGGGGCAAGAGGTGTTGGAGGATGTGGTCCATTCACAAAGTCTTTCAGTCATTTAAAATCAACGATTTGGGGGCAATGATGAGTATAGTGACCGAACTCACCGCAAAGGGCACAAGAGAAGTTGGTCCGAAGATTATTGTTATTTTTTTCTTGGCATCTGTTTTTATTTCCCCCTTGGGGGTTTTGAGTCCCTTGATTCTGGTTGCCCCCAGTAGGTTGGTTCTATTGGGGGTGCTTTCCGCCTTGACCTGGGTTGTTATTGTTCCAATTGTTTCCTTTATTTTTGGCATTATTTGATTGATGGGTTGGATTTTCCATATTCAGTTGTTCAAAATTTGGATATTTCTGAATGGGAGAGGGTTGAACAAAATTAACCCCGACGTGAGGGTGTCCTAGTGGTGGAGCCATGGTATGTGGAGGGCCAGGAAATGGAAAGTACAAATTATGTTGTGGTAATGATCCGTAAGGTACATAGTAAGGCGTGACACTTTCGCTAGTACTTAAATTATAAGCTGAGGTAGAGGGAGTACCAGAACTTGTTTGGATAGGTGGGCATATTGTGGGTGTCGACAGTGGCCCACTGATGGGTGGAGGAAGGGAAACAGGGTATGGTTGTTGATAAGGAGGTGGAGGATAATAAGGGATTCCTCCATATGCTGACGGATGTTGAGATGTGCCATACATTGGTGGTGGTTGGGGTTGTGGATTGTGGTGTGTGGTGTTACTAATCAATCTGTATGTTGAGTGAGACATCTCAGGCTTGTCTTGGCCAAATGGAATAGGTTTTGGGGTGTCCGAGAGTGCCGTGTATAGGTATCCAGACTGGGTGTAGATGAGTTTGAACTATTGGGTCTTTCTAATGGCTTCTTCTTCGGTCTAGGGGAAGGTGGAGGCCACATCTTTGGCAAGGAGGGAAACAAGTGATTTGAGGAACCAATTGAGACACTGTTGGGGGGTAGCGTCAACTTTGTAGAGGCTACGGTTTCGACGCCATTCGTGGATGTGGTCGAAAATATGTGTAGAGGTGGTTTGTTTGAAATTTAAGAGTAGTTTAAGGTCATTGTCATGATGAACAGGTAATTGAAATAAGTTCAAAAATGCTTTGGCCAGGGAATCAAAAGTCGCGTGGGACCTGGATTTTTCTTCGACATACCATTTGGCGGATGGACCAGTGAGTGTACATTGAAATAACCTCAATCAGATGGAATCGTCCATGATTTTATTTGAGGAACACCATAGGTGAAATGTCATGATATGGTTGGCAAGATCATCTCCTGCTTTTCCTTCAAACCTGGGGATGTCTGAAGGGAGTTTGGTATGCATTGCAGGCCATGTGGGGTTGTGCAATATGGGATCATTGGTGATTTTAGTCATATCTGATATGTTGAGGGACGCTAAATATGGCATATGGGGTGGTGGCATGGGATTACTTCTGGACATAGTGTGAGTGTTCTGAGTACCTGACCCTTGTGTAGAAATTTCAATACAAATTAAGTATTTCCTGTGATTCTCTTGTTCTAACAATTATACACCACTGTTAAATACATAATCACTTCTACTATTATTCTGGTGGAAAATTAAACCACGATCACAACCACAATCACAAAGTGAAATATCAAGAACACATAACACATAATTTTTACCGGGAAAGCATAAAGCTAAAAACCCCACTATCATATATTATGTATATCATGAATCATGAAACAATATCATACAAAACTCTAATCCAAGAGATCTCAGTACAATACAATCATCTCACACTGTCATACACAAACCAACCAATACATGTGCCAATTCTCTGTGTCCAGACAACCTGCCTCCTCTGCACAAACTCTGCGATTCGAATTCTCACAATCGATCATTTTTCAACTGCCTAGTTTGCACATGCTCATAAGCATATCCACTGCATGTGTGATCAAATCACAACTGATAGACAAACTGTCCCTTTCACCTGCTATCTCAACTGGGTCTCCACTGGATCTGACATGCATGTAGTTAACCATGGTGAATCTTCAATTTCATGTGAGTTCATTGATTCACTGAACTCTCACTAGTGCATGTTTAGTTACAACTAGTACAACAGATCTTAACTCACTTAAATACACTTATAATTCTGTTACAACTCCAACTCACTCAGTTATGAATGAAATAATATATTAATATTTATTGTCCAATTTATTTAAGGGAAACGTAAATTAGACACATGTTTCTTTTTGACTTTTCAACACTCCCTCTCAACAAGAAAGGGATTATCCTTCACCCTAATCCTGTCTCTATGATATTTGAATTTTCTCCTGGTGAGCACCTTTGCCAGAATATCTGCATCCTGATCTTCTGTAGGAATGTATTGAAGCAACATGATATTCCACTACACACAATCTCTGAGATGATGATATCGGATATCTATATGCTTAGATATGTCATGAAATACAAGATTAATTGAGAGTTTAATGCAACTCTGATTATCACAATAAATCATTGTCGGATCTAAATGAGAACCAAAAAAACCAACCAATATCTTCCTCATCCATATAGCCTCACATGCAGCTTGACTTGTTTCCATGTATTATTCTTCTACTAAACTAAGTGCCACATATCTTTGTTTCCTACTGTACCAAGAAACAACTATAGATATGATACTAAAGATCCCCCCTGATGTGCTCTTTCTGTCCGTTGGGCTGCCCGCCCAATCTGCATCCGTGAAGCCATGCAACTTCACCTCATCCATATGTTTGTACCATAATCCATACTCAAATGTGCCCTTCAGATATCTCAGGACATGCTTACCCGCCTTCCAAAAGAGTTTGGTAGGCTTAACCATCGCTTGACTTAGTTGGTTAACCACATAGCAAATGTTCGGTCTCGTGTTCACTAAATACATTAGCGAACCCACTAACTGTCGATAGACAGTAGAATCCACTACCTCTCCAGAAGTAGCATCCTCTTTCCTCCAGTTTCCTGGAAGAGGAGTATCAATGGGTTTGCAACCCTCCATGTGAAACTTACCCAATATCTCCCTTGCATATTTTCCTTGAGACACAAAAATTTCACCATCTCGCTGCCATATTTCCAATCCGAGGAAATAATGAAGAAGTCCCAAATCCTTCATCTCAAACTCCTTTGCAAGGTCATCCTTGCACGAGTGTATCAACTTCTCATCACCAGTCAGTATTAAATCATCAACATAAAGCACAATGATTAAAAGATTATCCTCCACCACAATTTGGTATAGGTTTGCATCCGCTTCACTTTTGGTGAATCCCAATCCAGTGAAATAGTTGTCTATCTGAGTGTACCAAGAAGGGGGTGCTTTCTTCAGCCCATACAATGCTCTCTTGAGTCTGCACACATGCGAATCTCTATCAAAGGTCTCAAAACTTTCTGGTTTTTCAATGTACACTTCTTCCTCAATGATCCCATTGAGGAACATAATTTTTTACATCCATCTGATGAATGCGCCAGCCCATATACATTGAGAGTGAAAGGATGGATCTTATGAAAGAGTACCTTGCGACAGGTGCAAAGGTATCATCATAATATATCCCCTCGATCTGTGAGAAGCCCCGGGCCACAAACTTGGCCTTGTATTTCTCCACACTCCCATCAACATCTTTCTTTACCTTGTAGATCCATCTCGATCCTACCACTGATTTATCAATCGGTATTGGGACAATTTCCCATGCACTGTTTTTGACAATGGAGTCATACTCCTCTACCATAACATCAACCCAAGTGGGGTCCTGCATTGCTTCCTGAAAGGAAGATGGTTCAGTCACAATACATTTTCTCATGAGAGCCATGTATCCAGCAAATCGATCAGGAGACTGTATCTGTCTACGCTCTGAAGTAGGGGCTCCTACATTCTGTGCAACATCTAGTCTCAAACTATCAGCTTCCGTGGTGCACTTTCTGCCATTTCTGATGGATGGATCTGCTTGAGTGGTTTCCTCCACTCCATGAACCTCCTCATGTGGCTGATCCACATATTGAGACTCATTCTTAGGACCCAACAGTTCCTCTTCTGTATGCAAGTCTAGCTCCCTCTCAAGCGACAACCGCATGGCTTTCCCCTCATCGAATTTTATATCCCGTCGCATAACAGTCATCTTACTGTTCGAAAAATACACACGATAATTATGGGGTGTTTCTTTGTATCCCACAAATATCCCAACTTCAACAGTCGGTCCCATCTTCTTCCTGGAATCCTTGGTCACATGCACATAAATAGATGCGCCAAAATTTTTAAAATAAGAAACATCAGGTTTATGACCAGTAAACGCTTCTTCAGGTGTACTCATGCCAAGTACTCTATGAGGACAATGGTTCTACACATAAACTATATTATTGCATGCTTCTGCCCACAAATGCATTGGTAGGCCCTGATCATGCAACATCGCTCGTGATGCATCCACGATCGTTCTGTTATTTCTCTCCGCGACCGCATTTTTCTATGGGTTATGAGGCGCTATGAGTTCTCTTTGAATTCCTTCTCTATTGCAGAAGTATTTGAATTCATTAGAGATGTATTCTCCACCATTATCGCTCCTTATAGCCTTCACTTTCTTCCCTGACTCTTTCTCCACCAATGATTTAAACTCATAGAACTTTGAGAGTGTTTGATCCTTCTTCTGCATGAAGAATATCCATCATTTATGAGAAAATCCATTAACAAAAATAACATAATACCTATGTTTTGTTGTTGAAGCAACCAATAATGGTCCACACACATCCGTGTGAATTCTCTCCAGGATCACATAAGAATGGTTTTCCTTTTCATGAAAGGTGGTCTTTACATACTTCCCCAGGGTGCACCCCTTGCACTGATCTAACTGAGCAAGTGTTCTGATTGAAAGTCTAGTAGATATTTTTTTCATGATCTTCAAGGCTCCATGATGAATATGGCCTAATCTCCTATGCCATAATTCACCCTCATCCCAACTCACCACTGTTTCTGCCTTGCCTATAATGGCATCAAAACCATCTACCTCCAGCATGTAGAGATTCTTAACTCAAATCCCTATATTCTTGACTTGACCCATTTCTTTATGTCACGGGTAGGCTTTACCACTGCTAAAAACAACATCATAGCCTGTGTCTTCCAACATTGCGACTGAGACCAAGTTTTTCTTCAGACCTGGAACATGCATAAAAATTTTCAAATGAAATTGTTTACCTGAATCCCTCTGAAAGGTAATGGTACCAATACTAGTTTCACTGTATTGTCCATCATCGCCCATCTCTATATGCATTCTGAGATCTTTCTCCTCCAAGTCAATGAAAGACTCTTTATCTCCCATCATGTGGAAGGAAGTGCCACTATCCAAATACCACACTGATCCCGATGCACCTGAATCCATGCATGTGATCAAAGCGAAGTCAAGTTCAAATTGCGAGACAAGAGCCTCACCAGTTGCAGATCTAGCAACCATCTTTTTCTTCCTCTTCTACGGACAGTTAGTAGCGATATGCCCATGTTCGTGACAGTGAAAACACTTCACTTTGGACAAATCCAGCTTCTTGACTTTAGACTCGGATTTTGGATGGAATTTCTTCCCTTTCCCTTTCCTTGCCTTGGCAGTCAAAGCACAATCCTCTTCATTTTCACGCTTTGATGAAGATCCATCTCTGGTGTTCTGCCTGAACTCCTCTTGCACTATATCCGATCATAATCATTCCCAATACGACAATTTTTCCCTTCCATTGACAGAGTCTTGATAACTGTGCCAACTCTTGGGAAGTCCTAGGAGAGCCAAGCTCACCAAATCATCAGTGGTGACTATTATTCCCACACTTTCAAGCTCATCCCGACATTGGGGAAACTTCGTGAGATATTTTGGAATGGTGTCTCCCTTCTCCATCTTGATCTTCCTAAGTTTATCTTTGAGCGCCAATTTCCTATGGTCGCTACTATTTTGGAACAGATCTGTCAAAACCTTCCACATTGCATGTGGTGTGTTTTTCCTGTGGAGACTTGAGACAATGTGGTCTCATACTCCCTCCAACAGAATCCTCCTCACCTTCGCTACTTTATTTTTCCATGCATCAAGATTTGCAGTGTCTATCGCATCCGACTTAGGAATATCTCTGTCAATGTAATCCTTCAAGCCATTGTCTTTGAGTACTACCTCCATCATATCCTTCCAAACAATGTAGTTACAATTTCCCTTGAGTGCATACTCCAACCTCAAGCCATTGAAAGAAATTTCGATCTTGAATCAACTGTCAGACCAAGAAAATCTTGCAAATTCGAATGTTATCCAACCACCAAAAATCAACTACTGCAATCCCTCTTTCCCTAGGAGGTTCGCACCCCACCTAAGAGTAGCCTGAGGGAAGTTCGCACCCTACCTGTGTATAGGCTACAAAATTTCCTGGGAAGTTCGCAACCTGATAGTGTATAGCCTGCGAACTTGACTGGGAATTTCACATTGTAATGCACTGTAGGGTGAGGGGAGTTCGCACTTCTCCCTTAAGTAGCCTGCGAGAATCACCTTGAAGTTCACACCTCTCCTTTGTCTAGGGTGTGAGAATTTATTCTTTGAGAACTGAGCGTAGTCTACAGTACTAAAGTTTTCACCCTGCTAGAGACAGGACCTGTGATAATGAAATTATGTCCGCACCTCACTTCCATGGCTCCGTGACCTCCGTGGCTCTGATACCATGTAGAAATTTCAATACAAATTAAGTATTTCTTGCGATTCTCCTGATCTAACAATTATACGCCACTGTTAAATACATAATTTCTTCTACTATTATTCTTGTGGAAAATTAAACCACGATCACAACCACAATCACAAAGTGAAATATCAAGAACACATAACACATAAGTTTTACCGGGAAAGTGTAAAGCTAAAACCCCACTATCATATATTATGTATATCATGAATCATGAAACAATCTCATACAAAAATCTAATCCAAGAGATCTCAGTACAATACAATCATCTCACACTGTCATACACAAACCAACAAATACATGTGCCAATTCTCCATGTCCAGACAACCTGCCTCCTCTACACAAACTCTACAATTCGAATTCTCACAATCGATCATTTTTCAATTGCCTAGTTTGCACATGCTCATAAGCATATCTACTGCATGTGTGATCAAATCACAACTGATAGACAAACTATTCCTTTCACCTGTTATCTCAACTGGGTCTCCACTGGATCTGACATGCATGTAGTTAACTGTGGTGAATCTTCAGTTGCATGTGAGTTTACTGATTAACTGAACTCTCATTAGTGCATGTTTAGTTACAACTAGTATAACTAATCTTAACTCACTTAACTACACTTATAATTCTGTTACAACTCCAACTCACTCAGTTATGAATGAAATAAAAGATTATATTTATTGTCCAATTTATTTAATGGAAAAGTAAATTAGAAACATGTTTCTTGTTGACTTTTCAACACCTTGGAGGGGACTAGGTGGGTTTGTACTTCCCCCTTGAGAGGAAGTTGGCCCCCCGCTTCTGTGTAAAGGAGACCGAGTGGAAGGTGGACCTTGGGAATTGGACCCAATTAAGGTGGAACCAAGCAAAGTTGATCCCAAGATAGTGGCACTCACAGGGGTGTGAGAAGGTGGAGCCGATGAGTTGGAAAGACTAGGATCTCCCCCTAGAATAGGAGGGAGATTTAGCAAGCGTCTAGAATGACGGGGGTTCTGTGGGTCCCCTATGATGTCTGACTAGCTGAGTGAATGTGTGAAAATGGTGATGAGAGAAAATAAATAAACAAGATCTTTTGTTGTAATTTCTGGACCTTTACAATATATTTCAAAATTAGATATAATCACAAGGGTGTCATAGCATTTGATAAAGAAACATATATGTGGGTAGGTGGAATTTTTCCACCTGGGAGAACAAATAAAACAAATGCTCGTGTCCTAAAAAGATGTAATTTCCTTCCTCTCAAAAGAGCACTGGACCTTCCAATAGCACTCGATAATGGGGTACGAAGCCACCGGAAGAGAAACTAGTGAAGGATGAAGCAATCAGTTATAATGAGGGGTAGAGGGAGCATATCCCGAAAGAACTGGCGATATTTCCCAATAGCCACACAAAATTCGATTAAGGTGCAACTGCAGCCCACAATTTCCACCTGGGTAGATGTCCTAAAATTTGTTCAATATGTACCTCAGTCAAAGTGTGGCATTTAGATTTTCGGCCTAATAAATGGCTCACAGGCTGGATCTCATCCAAGAGGTGGGTGCCTCAAGGGGGGACGCATAGAACAACCAGACCTCAGCCTTCAACCCTTCATGGGTATCTCCCTGCCTTATGGTGTTAGGAACACATGACGTGGAGGATTTAAAGTTCCCTATTTGATAACTTCTATTGTTTTGAAAATGTGAGAACCATATAACGGGGCTTTATTTGGATGCCTATCCCTGAAATCCTACATATACTAAAATATTTCTTTTGGCACCTCCTGTGGAGGAAAACTTAGTGAGTTTTTAGAAAACAATTTAGATGTGGTTGTTTGAGAAATTGGGGGTGTCAGCCAATCTCGTTGACATTAAGTGGGAGTGGATAGTTTCATCAAGAAAAGGGTGGGGTGTTTTAGAATTTCTTTGGAGGAAACTTACTTCAACCTCCACGTTTCAAGATGAAAACTATGTGAGTGAGAAGTGACTTTTGTGTGTGAATGAGTGAAAGTGTGCCAATGTTTTAATAAATTAGGTGTCACCTTGCTGCATGTGGACTTCGCTTGGTCCTTACAAGTCTTTGATTACCTATTTAACTAAATTTCATTGGTACAACCTTGCGGAATTCAAAAATCCCTAGGAAGCTAGCATGTGGACATGTGGGTCCTTTACTATTCCTTTAAATCCCTAATGTGATTTAATCTAAGAAAGCTTTGAAACTATCCTAGATTGTGATCATGTGGGCATGTATGGGCCCGTTACAAAACCTTTGAACTTCCCTAGTGAGTTAATCTAAGAAAGTAAATTTCAACACTATCTTATCTTTGTAGCATGTGGACATGTATGGGCCCGTTACAATCTTGAGATGTGTTTGAAAAATAAACTAAGAGGAGTCCCGAGGGGGCTATTTTCCTCTCCGAAAGATTTTGTCTTTTTTAAGGGAGTTGAAATTGTCTTTCAACCTCTTTCTGATTCTCAAGATCATTTTGGAGCGCGAGAGAAGAGCATACTCAACGTTTGATATCCAATTTCTGGTCCCAATGCAAGTTTTATATGTGATTACAAATGATTCCAACTTATAATCTTAATCGAAGCAAGCCAACCATGTGGAAAAATGAAAGAAAAAGAGAAAATAATGATTTTAAACCCCCTAAGTGCCTATGTTTCGACTAATCCCTTTATGTGGAGAGGGAACTAAGTGTGGTGTTGGTTACAATGTGCATGAAATCAATTTTAAGAAGGCTAGGGGCCTTCCATAAGTCACAAAAAGGCTTACAATGTGTATTTTTCTACACAGGTGAACGAGTCTTAGAGTAGATAGAGGCACTCTTAGCTCCAATGCACGAACTGAAAGCGATTTTTGAGTGCAGGTGTGTAGAAGGCGTTGAGTAATGTTGTAAATTTGGCGCATGTGTGCATGATGCGTGACTGTGGGCCAATAAACCCGTGCACAACTGTCACATAGTCGTGAAGAAAATTTCGAATGGAATTCTCTCAACTCAACTTTGAATTTGATGTTCTGCAGGTCGACTTGGGCCGATTATGGTACCTGCAGGTTAAATAAGTAAAAAGAAGAGCTAGAATATCCCAAATGGAGTAGGAAATTGATACCTTTCCCCAGCAGAGTTGTCAATATGTTGCGCCTCTTTTATCACCTAAATGATCAAAACAAAGGTTCTTACAACTTAGTTGGGTTAGATAAGCAAGACATCAGTAAAGGAAAGGGTTAGAAAAACAAACATGAAAGACTAAGCTAATAATTAAACTAGGAAAGGAAAAAATAACTAAGCTATTGTGCATAAGGACATAAGAACAAGAAACAAACAATATTCATGTCACCAATGGAAAGGATTGTATTAGTGAAAAGAAAACATTGAAGAGAAAGGGGACTTTGGGTCCCTTCTTCCTCTAAGGGAGGGCTCTTGGACCCCCAAAATTGAGATATTCTTACAACTTTGAAACTTTAAAGAAATGGTGAAAGAATCCTAAGATAACCCACTCAAAAGGTGAAGTGGATTGCCCAAATGGAATGATGCTAGTATGATCTTGATGAGAAAAGAGGCTTCCCCAAGAGAATAGCAGCAGCATAACCTTGCAAATGAATTCGTTGAAAATGCACTGCACCCATGGCCTTGTTTTATAGCACCCCTTTGAGGTATTGTGCAACCATCTTTTAGTGTGAAAGGGGGTTGTTTAGGGCACCTTTAGGTCTTTGACTAGCCACCCATCCAGATCCAGCTGAGATTTGGATGTTAAATCAAATTGGAAGCTGAGCCAGAATTGGGTGGGAGGTCGACCAACATCATAAATGTGTCATTCTCAGGTGTGTGTGGTTTTTAGCGTCCACAGTCGTGCATTTTGTGCATGTGCACTTTTCCTTTGTTTCTTGATGGCGCATGTGCGCGCACAACCTGTGTAGTCATAGCACATCTTGATTTTATAACTGGTTGTATAGTTTTGGACCTTTTGGAAATTCGTTTTTGGTAATTTTGGTCCATGAGTGGACTCATAGTTGTTTGAAGATGCTGGATTCCTGTTGTTACACGTCAAAATTACTCACTTCGATAGTGTCACAAGTGTCGTCATTACAAGTGTTGCAAGTGTCGCATTTTTCTCACAAATGTCGCAAGTGTCAGGGAAGCATACTTCCGTGATGCCTATGCCGTGCCTATAACGACCTGAGAAAGACACTTGAAACACCTCAAAAATTTGATTTAGAAGAGGAGAAATGAGTCAACAGGATCATGAACCTTTTTCCATCTAAAAACACTAAAAAAACTAAGCTTTTGAAGGAGAGCGCTCCTCTATACCTCTTCTGGGAGCGTTGGCGCTCCCCCTTACACTATTTGGGAGTGTTATAAAGCTCCTTTGGCCCTTTTGAGGGAGAGATGGTGTCTTAAGGAGCGTCGGTGACCCCCTTAAGCCTATTGGGGAGCGTTGTAGCTCTTTGATGGCCCTTTTGAGGGAGCGCTACCTATTCTGGGCAGCAGTTGATTTGTTGAGATGAATGGGGGAAGGATCTTTTCATTCTTGGAAGGCAGTTGGATTCAAATCCCTAGTCCAACCATAATCTTAGGGCAGATCCTCAACTGAAGGAGGAAAATACTCAACTTCCCCAAGGATATCTCAAGTGGTTAAAGCCTCTCCAAGGCTATATAAACAAGTTTTCTCATGGTGAAAAGGGGACTGAAAGGAGAGAATCACACCAAACTTATGATCTCATAAGTGGTGCTGGAACATAGATATTTTGGCAGCAAGAGACCTATGATCTCATAGGGATCAATTAGTGAAGCTATCATCATTCAGATCGTGGATCTTTTGAGAAAGGGGTAGACAAGGAGGACTTGACGAAACTGCTGTAATCCATCTACAACTGTAAGCAATGTTTTGTCCTCATTAATATAATTTGATTGGCCTGTTTCTTTCTAATTTGTGTTTAATATCACATGAATTAGTCTCTGTAGTAGATAGACCTATTTCGGACTAATCTTGATAGAGTAGGAAGTGGTCATACTCGGTTCGTCTACTGGGCTTATCGAGGAGCGAAAGATTGGAGCTCAACTCAGAGCGTGCAGGGACAAACGTTGGTAAAAGGTACTTATTTTTCTCCTTCCTTATCACACACTAGTCCACCTAGATCTAAAAGGAATTCAGTGACCATGATAAGCACTTTCTGTCTTAGAGTTAAGAGTCTAGCTCTTTGAGGTGATCTACCTGTCCGCAGGGAGATTTTCCTTCAACAGAAACTGGCGACTCCACTGGGGAATCGAATCGAAACTTTTGGTTTTGATTTTTCCTCATAGACCTTGTCTTAGATTTTGTTTTCTTAGACCTTGTTCACCCCTTCATATCTGATTTCACTTGGTAATTGACTCTTTACCCCATCACACTCAGCCTGATTGTCAAAATTTGATCAAAATTTTGGGTTTTTGGAATTTTTTATGAATTTTTTAAGCCTGGCGCCCCCCTGTCCATTTTAGAAGAGTGCCAACACTCCCTGGAAGTGTTAGATAGAGATTTATAATGCTCTGGTGGCCTTTATACCAGAGCACCAATCCTTTTTTGTCCAAAATCTCTTCAAAATTTCCATTTTTTGGAGATCCAGGCCCTGTTTCTTCACTTGCTGAGCTGCTTTGTGATTCAATGATGCTTCCTTTGACCTTTGAAATGCCTCCTCCTAATAAATAAACACCTTATTGTTCAGATTTTATGCCCTTCTTCATTCTTTTTGAGTTTTTGCTGTTGAGAGCTTGAAATCAATCCCTTGCTTTCTTCTCTCCTATCTGATTGAGCGGGAACTCTAGTGAAGGACATTAGAAGTCTGTGACTCTTCTCATTTGGTTCTTTGAGGTCATATGATCTAATTTATTTCTCCTTCCTTTTGCATTTTTGATTTTTTTTCTCTTGTTTGATTGCAAAAGGGTGTGTTGTTTGTGTGAAATCTGCGTTTTCTTGTCCGAATCTCCTTGATATGAAAGGGTAGTTGGCAGGACAAGATTTTCATTGAATTGATCATCATTCGCATGAAAACGAAAAAAGTACATCTTAATCATTAGTTTGCATATTAGTTTTTATTTCTGAAATGTTGTAGCATCATATTGGATTTGATTGAGGGCATTCCTTATCAAGTGTTTGATAGTGAAAACGAATCTTCCTCTTTCCCTTAAATATGTATTCATTGAAAAGAAATGATTTCTTATCATATTTCATGCATATTTTTGGGAATTGAGTCATCATTCCATCAATTTCACTTTCGTACACCCTCTGAGTAAACAACAACCATTAAAATCAACGCTTAACTAAAATTTATCAGACTTTTTACATCTTCGTTAGCAAACCTACATTAGTTTAAGGTGTAGGGCTTTGGAATAGGTTGAAAGGATAACTTTCCAAAGCTATCAAACAAACTTAGTATCTTGCGGTAGGGAGAGTCAAATCCAATTTTCGTATTGGCTTGCTGGGATCCCCCTCTCACACCAGGGTTATGCACGAGGTCGCATTCGGGCAAATTACGGAGATTATTCCTCCGTGGTTCAACTGTTTGTAGTGGTCGGATCATATATTGGGGGTCGCTGGAAGGTATAACCATGATTATGTGTGGGAGCCTTTAGAGTTGATTTCAGACTTGTTATCCTACCCATATGTTCTGACTGGACTATTGACTGTTGTTTATGGATAAATTCGTGAGTGCAGACACAGACCAATCTCCCCAGATCCACCTGGATCTGGAACAAAAGGTGACAGAATACTACTCTTTCCCTAGATCTATATATTGAATGAACTCAGAGAAATGGATGGTGGACATACCTTATGAATTCTCTCCTTTAATCTCTATTGTTCCTTGCTCTGCTCCGATGCTCTTGTGTCGTTCCAATCACAACAACACAAACCAATCACAGCAAAGGCATTAATATATTCAATACCTAGTCTATACATGTGATCAAGGAATCATGTAATAAG
>ML779207.1:989003-1011149 GCA_009831015.1 Picea engelmannii | reverse complement strand
ATGAAGGATTTTCGCAGGCGAGTATATATGCAGCCTGCGAACTATTTCCAAAAAATGTGATTTTGAGAAAATGACAAGTGTAACCTTCTTCAGGAAAATGTTCTTAATGAAGAGTTTGATCTTCCATCATCATGACATAATCATAATATCATCTTGATAACCAAAAATGTGGATAACAACTGTACCCGCCCAGGGGATGACTATGAGTTGTTGACCTTAGTGTCCACAATCTTTAGGGTCTCACACAAGGTGACGGTGAAGGGAAGTCTCACTGTACCTGGAACAGACGTTGGTCAAACTCACTCGGGCTCCTTGGAGGGTAAATCCACAATTATTGCGTGGAAGATTTCACCAAGGCGTAAGTCCATTAATCAGGTCACGAACGTAATTGATCCACCCACTCTATCCCCGCCCGTTCCTATTTTGATCTCGCGACGTTGGATTTCATCACCAACTAGTGGTTTCATCGTAGGAAGGTTTGTTTTATTGATTTCTTCTCAGATTCGTAGCGTGTGTTGTTTGTTTTACTTAGTGGACCTTAGGTCAAGTCAGTGTTAATGGCATCGAATCCAGGGAGTACCAATGGAGGAACCCCTTCTTCTGGGGAACCTTATACCTTTCCTTCATTTTGAAACTTTGGTCCTCCATATGTTGCCACACTGAGTCTTCTAGGACTCACTATCGGATTACCAGTTTGGTTGTTCCCCACTTTGGTGATCCCGAATCCTCCCAATGTTTCAGCTGCACCTAATACTTTGGATGTCAATACACCACCCACACATCAACCTCATGTCGACTTTTCGCCTTCTTCGTCCATCAAGTCTCCTTCCATTTCTCCTTCTTCACCTAGTGAAAGCTCTAAAGCAAGTAGCCAGGTTGATCAGAAGAAGAAGAAACAGAAAGAGAAGAAGAAGAAGAACCCGAAAAGGACAAAGGCCCCCACAACATTAGATGTTGGCTCTAAGAAACCAGTTACCATTGATAGTACTAGGAGTGTTGATGAGGTCGACAAGATTAAAATGAAGACTCCAAAACCCAAATTCCCTTGCAGCCTTTGTAAGGGTGACCACTTTCTGAGGGATTGCCTCGATCTTACCCAGGTCTTAGAAATGTGGTCCTCCACGTCATCAGCCTCTGTCGATCATGTCGATGATACCTCGTCAGCTAGTGATGCTTAGGTTGGTAAGAAGAAGCAAATTGTCAAGTTCCCTTGCATGTTATGTAAAGGTAATCATTATTCTCACCTTTGTCCTCACATGGACGAGGCTTCTTCTCTTTTGGAAAAACTTCAACTTCCAAAAGGTTATCGTAAGCTTTCCTCCGACCCATCATTGGTTGATGGACTGGTCAATCCGGTTCCATCCCCGATCAGTCCAGTTGATCAGGTGGTCAATCTAGTTTCCTCCTCGATTGAACCATGAACCCAAGTAGTTGATCCAGTTCCGTCATCGATCAACCCCTCTCTTCATCAAGAGAGTGACACCAAAGAGGTCAACCCGTTTCCACCCATCGACCCCATTCTTCCCTTGGAAAATGAAACTCAAGTGGTCGATTCGGTTCTGCCACCTGTCGATCCCACTCCTCCTTTGATGAGTGCCAAAGTGACTGATCTAGTCCCTTCCTCAGCCAGTCCCACTCTTCCTCTGAAGAGTGCCAAAGTGGTCGATCCAGTTTCTCCATCGGCCAATCCCATTCCTCCATTGAGGAATGTCAAAGTGACTGATCCAGTCCCTTCCTCGGTCAGTCCCACTCTTCCTCTGAAGAGTGCCAAAGTGGTCTATCCAAGTCCACCATTGGTTGACCCGATCCAATCTTCAGTCGATCCTACTCTCCTTCTATAGAGTAAACCCAATACTGCCCATGTTTTTCTTGTTAATACAGACTCTACCGTACCGAGGGGCATTCCTCCTTCTCCTGCGAAACCCCCTCCAAGTAATGAGGCCATCATTTTTGATTGGGGTGTGCTAACTAGACCTCGTCTTCCCTCCCACATTCCTTTCCAGATTATAGTACAGGTTCGTGGTCGGGACGTTCCTCAAATGTTGATAGATGAAGGTGCTTCCGTTAGTATTTTGTCTTCTGTTGCTTGGTACACTTTGGGTTGTTCGTAGCTTGCACCGGTTACACAGAATATGTTAGATTTTAACAAAAGAACTAGTCAACCTTTAGGGATCCTTCCTCAGTTTCCTGTAACTTTGGGAGGGAAAACTGTCTTTATCAATGTCATGGTAGTCCGAGACCCCTTGGATTTCACTTTACTCCTTGGGCCGGATTATGTCTATGCTATGAAAGCTCTTGTATCCACCCTTTTCTGTGTGATATCTTTCCCTCACGATGGAAGAATTGTGACTATTGATCAACTTTCATTCATCGGCCCTGACTGGGTTACCTCCCTAAGTGGTTCCTATATGCAGACAGTATCGCCCCCGCCACATGTCAAATATGTGGCGTTGTCTCCCATGACCTCAACTTCCGATGATTTGGATCCGGTAGTTGACATGGTGATCTCTTCGGTAGGGTTATTGGAGCTTGATCTCCTTACCCCTATCACGACCCTCAACATGTGTTCCTTCCAGAGTGATTATCTTCCATCCAGCATTGATCTCTTGGAAGTCATGACTGAGTTTTGTCCCTTGACATGGTATCCTTCCAGAGCGTTATCCTCTTGAAAGCCATGATCAAGAAGCAACCACGAGAATAGTTTCTCTTCTCTATGGAAAGATCGTTAAAAAATGAAACAGAGGTCCTGAGCATAGTTATTTTCTTGTCAATATCGTTAAAAAATGGAACAGTCACCTCTCTTGAACCTTCTTTTCATCCACCTCCTTCGGTGAATGAAACGAAGCTTGGAGGGCATGTCTCCAGCCTTTTGCTGATCATTCTGGAGGTAAGCCAAAATATTTCATGCTGGGGGCATACCGATCTTAGTCTTTGTTCTTTCTCGTGATCGTAAATACATGAGAATGCATCTGGGTAGACTTTTATCTCTTTTTCGGACCTGTATGGATACACGAAAAAGGAACCCCCTGGACTCTCCTTTAAGCTCTTTTCAGACTCTCTAAACATGAAAAGATTGCCGAGTGATCTTGCTTTCTTTCCCACTCATTAAATGGTTTGAAAGGGAGTCTTTCGAGTGATAATTTATCTCTTTTTCAGCCTCGCGAGGCTAACATTACGAAAAAGGACAACATTGGAGTCATCTTTAAGTCCTTTTCAAACTCTCTAAACATGAAAATATTATCGAGTGCCCTTGTTCTCTTCACGCCCATTAAAGTATTTGAAGAAAATGTCTATTGAGCGATAGTTTATCTCTTTTTCGGTCTCGTTAGACTACTTTACGAAAAAGGAACTGAGATAGTTCTCTTTTAAGTGTTTTTCCAGACTCTATAATCATGAAAAACCTTTGAGTTTTCTATCTTTGGACTCGCTAAACAAAACATCGACAGGCCCATATGGGATCGAACCCTTACTTCTTCCAGTTCGTTAAACAAAGGAAGAGGAACATACCGAAGGTGATTTATATCGAGCATGTGTTACCCTCCTCGAGCTCGTTAAATTAAAAAGAGGTACTCGTCTATCTGGATGGGGGAAAAATTGAAAGAAGCAAGCCAAGCCGTTTTTGAGAACATTACCAAGTAACTCTTAGAGTTTCCCTTTGAACATGACACTTTGTCTTTGCACGCATTCTAATCTGCTGAACCTCTGCACTGAGCCAATCCTTTGAGTTTTTTTCACTCCTCTGGGTCACCTGACGTAAGTCACAACATCCACTGCATCATTAATTTTTGGTCCATGTCATGTTTCTGCTGTTGTGCCTCAGTGTTCAAGGGAAGTATCCGTCTCAAGAGTCATCCATCGCAAATCTCTTGTCTCAATACCCGTGTTAGTCCATGTTCATTTGATCTACCAATTACATCTCTGTGTCTGTTTCGTGTCAATGATGGGGGATACATCAAGGCCCTCCTTTGACGAGTCTATTCCTGTCGACTTAAACACATTATCTAGGGACTAGACTTAGAAACCAATTAGTACTTTGGGACCTACATGCCTCAATGGAAAGCCTCCTCATGTTTGACAGTGGGTTTACATCATTGACCTCTGATCGGATGATTCCACAGATGTTCGACTCCAGCTCATCCATTCACATTCGTTGGAATGTACTAGAGTACCTTGGGAATCATTGACATTAATGGTGATGTCCCTCGCACTTATTAACGTTTTACATCATTGACTGGTAATCAAGTGGTTTATGCCATGTTCGAAATCAGGACATCTATTCACATGGTTAGATTCATACTACATCAGGATCGGTAAGAAAACCCTGGGTTAAGTGATCACTTTGATATGTACTTTGCCCAGGTTGCGATGGAGTTTCTCTTGAACAATGACACATATACTGTCACATAGATCCACTTTGTACTGGTCATGGCTATGTATTGTCATCTCGTAGATCCACCATGTATTCTTCATGGCTACGATCAGTTCATGTAATAAGAGTATAGATCCATAGTGTATTTTCAGTGGCTATACCTTTTTATCAATACAATTATGGATCCGTAGTGTATTTTATGGCGACCATATCTTGCAAGTCTTGATCACCCAATCATAGGTATGCCTTCCTTGGGTTTGAAACATGTCATAATATTTGTTGGACGTTTGTGTGCAGCTTCTGTCAGGTTCTCTACGTCTATACCCTTGCTTGAAAGTCTACAAAACATTTCAGTTATCAACTCCTGTCTTCTAACTTCATACTTTGGGGGGCAATCTGTTACACGTCAAAATTACTCACTTCGATAGTGTCGCAAGTGTCGTCATTACAAGTGTCTCATTTTGCTCACAAATGTCGCAAGTGTCAGGGAACCATACTTCCATGATGCCTATGTCATGCCTATAACGACATGCAAAAGACACTTGAAACAACTCAAACATTTGATTTGGAAGAGGAGAAATGAGTCAGCACGCTCATGAAGATTTTGCCATCTGAAAACACTCAAAAAACTAAGCTTTTGAAGGAGAGCGCTCCCCTATACCTCTTCTGGGAGCGCTGGCGCTCCCCCTTACACTGTCTGGGAATGTTATAAATCTCCTTTGGCCCTTTTTAGGGAGCGTTAGTGTCTTTAGGAGCACTGGCGCTGCCCTTAAGCCTACTGGGGAGTGTTGTAGCACTCTGATGGCCCTTTTGAGGGAGTGCTACCTATTATGGGCAGCAGTTGAGTTGTTCATATGAATGGGGGAAGGATCTTTTCATTCTTGGAAGGCAGTTGGATTCGAATCCCTAGTCCATCCATGATCTTAGGGAAGATCCTCAACTGAAGGAGGCAAATCCTCAACTTCCCCAAGGATATATCAAGTGGTTAAAGCCTCTCCAAGGCTATATAAGCAAGTTTTCTCATGGTGAAAAGGAGACTGAAAGGAGAGAATCACACCAAACTTATGATCTCATAAGTGGTGTTGGAATAGAGATATTTTGGCAGTAAGAGACCTATGATCTCATAGGGAGAAATTAGTGAAGCTATCATTATTCAAATCGTTTATCTTTTGAGCAAGGGGTAGACAAGGAGGACTTGACGAAACTACTGCAATCCATCTACGGATGTAAGCAATATTTTGTCCTCATTAATATAATTTGCTTGGCCTGTTTCTTTCTAATTTGTGTTTAATATCACATGAATTAGTCTCTATAGTAGATAGACCTATTTCGGACTAATCTTGATAGAGTAGGAAGTGGTCGTACTTTGTTCGTCTACAGGTCTTATCGAGGAGCGAAAGATTGGAGCTCAACTCAGAGCGTGCAGGGACAAACACTGGTAAAAGGTACTTATTTTTCTCCTTCCTTCTCACACACTAGTCCACCTAGATATAAAAGGAATTCAGTGACCATGATAAGCACTTTCTGTCTTAGAGTTAAGAGTCTAGCTCTTTGAGGTGATCTACCTGTCCGCAGGGAGAGTTTCCTTCAACACCTGTAACCATTTGCGGACAAAATTTCAATGATAACAGTTACCATCTTATCCTTTAATATGTCCAATCTCTCTTGGCATTCATCATTCCATTGAAACCTTATGTCTTTATTTAGTAACTTGTCCATGAGCAATAATCTTTGCATAGACCTTTATAAATTTCCTGTAGTACCCTATGTGGCCCAATGTTGCTCTCAACTGGCACACTAACTTTGGTGGTGGTAAATTGACAATAAAAACAATCTTTGAAGGGTCTACTATCAATCCCTATTTTCATAAAATGTGTCCAAGTAGGATTCCAAATGGTGTACTAAATACACATTTCTTAATGTTCAAGTAAATGTAACATTGCCTACATCTCTCTAACATTAATCTCAAAATTTCTACATGGTCCTTTAATAAATTGAATATTGTCCAATCATCCATATAAACTTAAAAAAATTATGTATACAATCCTTGAATGCAGCTACTACTACTCTATAAAATATTGTTGGTGCATTCTTCAAACCAAATGGCATTACTCTGTAATAATATGATGCCCACTTTGTTGCAAATATGGTTTTTTACTTGTCCTCCAGAGCAATGTTGATCTCATGGAAACCTGGAAATCCATATGTGAAGGAGTAGACTTCTTGTCCTCCCACATTATCTAAAAATTCAACCGTAAATGGAGTAGGAAAAGGATCATATAGGCATGCATCATTTAAATTTCTCAGATCCACACATATCCTAATCCCTCTAGTCTTATTTTCATAGACCACCATTGGACTAATCCACTCTAATTCTTCCACAAGCTCTATGATTCCTGACTTTAACATTTTGTGAATTTATTCCTTAACCTTCTTCTTATAGATGGGGTTTAATCTATATGATATCTGTCTCAATGGTCTTGCTTCTTGTCTGAGGGGTATCTTCATCTCTTCAAGTTCTCCTGCTACCCCTTTCATCTTGGAAAATGTGTCTGGGAATAAGTCATTGTATTTGTGCAGTCATTCAATTATCTTTTCCATTGTCTCACTATCCCAGTAGTCTCCAATGTTGGCTATCTCGGGTTTCTCTTCATTCCCAATATTGACTTTATTAATCCTCATTGGTGCAGTAAATTCTTCCGACTGCAACTAAGGTCCTTCTAACCCTGTTTCTCCTTCCACTTCTATTATTTCTACTTCTAGTATGCCATGTGGGTTGTCTTCTACTTCTTCATCCTATGCAACCTAATAACAGTAAACTAATTGTTAAAGTGTTTCTTTTATGTAGTCTCTATCTACTTTCACTGTATATACCCCATATATTCCTTTGTTTTGGTTCACCCCCTCTTGGGCTACGTCCACAAAGATCCGTCTCTCAATATATTCTATTATAGTAGTTCCAAAACTACAGCATTGTGTGCTTTACAACTCATCCTCAGTCGGGTCGAGATCTATTATGAGGTGTACTAGATCACACCAGGATCATCATCCTATGATCTAAACCTTGATATCTACCCTCCTGACCCTTCTACAACTCTAAAAATTACAATATTAGGTCGTATCACAGAGTATTACAACTAGTTATCAAAACAAGACTCCTTCCTCCCGTCGTCTCTTCAGACTCTCTAAAACCCAACTCCAATCATTCTTCCATTATTTTCAACTACTTCCAAGGTTTATATCTATATAAATTTCTGGCTCATCATCCATTACAATGTATTACAAAAATCCTAACCCTAACATTGTTAGGTATTCCATGCATCCATGCGTGCTACTCTTCCTTCCAGCTGTCGCTTTCCTCATGCATGCCTTTCTTCCCAAAATAACCTTTATTTCTGATTTGGCCTGCATCCAATAGGACCCCAACACTGACATGTGGCTCGTATTGAACCACCTAACCCTGATGTGCTTCATCGATCTCCCTTTTGATCTCTTGGAACTTCTTCATAAGCTTCATTGCCTTCGTTTGGGCATGCACGGTCTTCTCCTTGTGTGCATCCAATATTTTCACTGCAATCTCATCGCTGACCATCCTTTCCCATTCTACCTGGGTTTGTGTCATATATGTTTTGGATTCCTCTACCTATGAAATGACCTTTGTTTCTCGCTCGTGGAGAGATTCCATTTGAGCCTGGTGTTCCTTTTTTTGCATCTGTTATAACCCTAATTTTCACCATACATGCTTACCTGGCATCAGTCCATCTCAGATCCCTGCTTTGCCAAAGCACTGCTAAAAAAATCTTTAAAAAACCTCTTTTATAAGGTCCCACGTACCCTACTTCATTATTGAATGCGTGTACATGCTAGCTGACCTCAAAAAACCCACATGGATCGACAAAAGCAAAAAAAAAGGAAATTTGTTGACGGAACACACAACTTTGGGTGAGTTAACTGAAACTCCCGACCATGCATGGTCGAGGGTTCGTCCAAATACCTAGCTTATTCTAGCCTATAAAAGAAGGGTTAGGGGTCCCATTTGGGGGAGGAGAAAAAATAAGAGTAAAGAAAATCTACCCAATTGCATATTCCTATTGTCCCAACCCTTTAGCCATCCTTGTGTAAAGAGAGATACAAAGCAAAGAAGTTGGAGGACATTTGAAGAGGATCCCAGGATCAGGATTCACGGAGTAGTGGCCGGTCTCGACATTGTAAGGTGATTCATTAAAGTTAATAATAAGGAAATTATTTTCCCATCCCACTATATGAGTTCTTCATAGTTCAGTAAATATATGTTTGAATCTCTAACCCATTAGTCTGTAGGTAAAATGCATGTGTATTTTGTTGCTTGTTTTGTATGCAGGTCAGCCTTGGGAGGAGAGCTGCTAACAAGTGATCAAGTGTGAAGAAGGATCGACATCGACCATTCAGAACAAGGTATGTTGGTATAACCATGTATTCACTAAAAATAAATGGGGATTAAGTAAGGGGACGAAGGTAGAAAGTATATTTCTTTTGGTCATATCTGCATGCATAATATAACCCTATTTACTAGTCCATAGGGGGATTTCCCACCATAACAACATCTACGTAGTTATGAGTTCTACCTGCAGTTTCTTCATGTCTTGTGCCCCTTTGATGCTCTCCATGATCAAAATTGTCTTCTGCCTCTTTGTGAGGTCCTGGATAGCTGCACTTATCCTTTCTCCTTCTTGGTCCCACTGTTGGACCTGTTAATCCTCTTCCATATTCATCTAGTGTTGCGCTGCTCTCTCAAACAAGTCATTTGTCACGTGGACTTGTCATTCTATCTCTTGTATCTATGTTGTTCCCTCTTGTTTCCTTTTCTCCCCCACCTCTGGTGGAGTGGTAGGTGTGAGTTTTTCCTAGATATTCGTGATCTCCTATTGGTATTGATAGATTGTCTGCACAATATGGTCAATCTTCTTTGTCACCGTGAGTTGAGACATCTGTGCATTTTTTGGGATCTTCTCATAGGCTATGACCACTTTATGTTCCATTCCCTTCACGCGTTCCTTCTCTTCCTTAGTCTCGAGATTAGCCTGCTCGAATACCAATTCCATCTTATCCTGGTTATCCTTTACCTACTGCAATTCTGTTGTATCTGTGCGTGCACGAGACTGTACCTCCTGTGTAATGTTGACCTACAATTTATACAAGGACTTGGTTGGTATCTGTGGAAATACAAACTGTAGTTGAGCCAATTCCTTTAGGGGTGTCTTCCCCATGATTTAATCCATGCTCAACATGTTGGGTGTGACATGAAATGTTGATCTCGACTGTGTTGTCATCTTGATTCTGTCCTGCTCACTTGATCCAGCTTCACTGCTTATCTGTGATGCTGACAAGCTCATTTCTATGTTGCTATTGGTTGTCTATGATTCCTCGAGATGCTTGAGGAGTTGTCATATGTGTTCCAACTCTTCCTCAATTATTTCCCTTTGGCAAGCAACATTCTAAAAATCCTCAAAGGTGCGATCCTCGACCATTTAGGCCACCATGTCTACATCATCCTCCGTGATCATCTGGGTGGTTGGTCGCTTAGTCTGGCCTAGATCTTGTGGCATAGAACTTGATGTAGTTGCCTGTGCTACCTCGGCATGTTTCGGTTGTACCTAGGGTGCCTATGTGTTGTTATTCTTCCCTTTCTAGACTCTTTTCTTGGATACACCCCCTTTATTATGTTGTGCCTTGTTATGACCCGTCCTTGGTTTCTTGGGCACTGTCACTTCCTCGGGTTGTGGTTTTTCCTTCCCTACCTCCTTAGTATGTGTATGTTCATGTCTTACCTCCTCCTCTATCTTTGTGGGTATTTATCGAGTGAGGACTAGAATCCTCTATTCGTCTTCCCAATCCTTAATGGCCATTTTTGTGTCCCCCTATGTGATGTAGTAACATAGTTGTATCCATTGATTGTCGGGGTCCTTCCGCACCTGGATCCACATCACATGTCTAGTGGCTTTGAAGTTGGCTATGACCTGATATTGTGCAATATCTTCTGGTATTATCCTCCAAGTGTTGGTGATGGTGTCTTGTAGGTTGCAGATATATCCTTGAAATATAGTTTCATTCGCTCTTCTATTCTTAACGTCCAAAGAAACTCCAATCGATAAGTATCGTGCTCCATGGTAGGGTTTGGGTCTAGTAGAAAAAAATGAGTACTTCGGCTCCTTCCATCCCATAATGGCTATCAGAATAAGTAGCCATGAATAATGAAATTATGTCCCTAGATCTTGCGCATCCTTCCAGTCGTTTAGGAACAGATTCAACAAATAAGGGGGCCAGCTGAGTGTGGTTCCCTCGACACATTGTGTTGGAGCTGCGACAACCCCGACCATGACTTCCTCCTTGCAGCATTTTTTGAGAAACTTGCATGCCTTAATTTTTGTGGCCATTATTATCGCGATGTCACTAATATGCTTGATAATGATTCTGCACGAACCCATTTCGATGCCATATTTCTTCTTCATCTCCTCGACCAATGATTTATCATTTTTTTTTCCTCAAGGAATAGTGCAGGATCCATGCCCCGTGATGACAGCCATGTGATGTGTGTGATGAGCTCTACGTCTATTGAGATGAATTGTTCCAGCCACAAATATCTGCCATGTGTGACCACCATCAACTTCTTGATTGAGATGTTTGCATATTGGCCTCTTCAAAAGTGTGGTAGGTCCAATAGACCTAGAAGTCTGGTTTTGGCCAGTCCTGTTATCCACTAGACTGGTTGATGGATTGGTTCCCCAAAGGGTCCTATACCCACAGTCTATAGGTAGACCTACTTGAGAACACTGGGAACTTGTCTGTGTCCATTACATCATGGTCTAAGTACATCAATTTCTCTACATAACCTAACAAATTTTTGGGTACACATACCCCTTCTGGTATGCACTGAAAAAAAAAATTGTGATAGGTTGTCTATGTGGTGACCTAGGTATCATTTGCTTGTCCTTTCGTTGTGGTGGTTGACTCGAGGTTCTAACCTCCATTGTTCGTTCTCTGGTGTACTCCTCTGGTTGGCCAATGACATCTTCCACTACTCCCTCTTGTGGTTATTATTGTGTGGTTGTCTGTGATTCTTCTGGTGTGGTTGTTTCTTCCTGGTTTGGAGTCATCCCATTGAATCTCAGGGCTTCAATAGGGTTTTCGATTTGCACTTGGTTTCCTACATCCTCATTCTTTCGGCCCTGCCCCTCTTCCGTCATATCTATGTCCATGCCTACAGGTTCTTTCTGCTAGGTTTCTTCCTCACTGGGTGTCAGGCTTTCTAGTGTTGTATCCGACGATGGGATTTCGTCCACATTAACGACTTCTGGCAGCAGATATGGTTGTTGTTAACTTCCCTATGGTTGCAATTGTTCTTTGTTCCTACCTCGGGGTTATCTGGCAGTCTAGCTTGGTTCTCTTTGTTTAGGTGGTTCCATGGTCGTAAAACTTATTGTTCATCGAGCACAGTAGCCTATGTAATCTTTGCAACCTTTACTCTCTATTGTGTATGCTCTATCACTCTGTGCCCTTTCCAATTTTGCAATAACCTTTCTGCTCCTGCTTCCTTTCTTTGTAACGATGTTGTGTGAATATTTTTAGAGACATTTCCATTATTATTCTTTAATTGACCCATCGATTTCTTTGTTCTTTCCATTTATTTCCCTTTTCTTCTCCATTTGGTGCGATTAATGCGTCAACCCATTAGTCGTTTCTGGCATTCAATTCCAATAGTCGTCGTCAATTGGTGCTTCTTTTCAACTGCCATATCTACCTTTCCCACTTTTTTTCTCTTTGAAATGACTATTTGCCTTGTTTCCATCGGGATCATATTTCTGAGAGTGCATTCTCCTTCTCCTTTCAGTTCACTGTGCCTCTGTTGGTCCCTTTTGATATCCTACATTATATATATATATATATATATTTTTATCGACTGCGCAGTGACTTTCAAGTTGCGGGTGGTCAATTTTCCTTGTATGGCTTCAGTAAACTACCATTGATCATCCCTCTAAGTTTTACACCTCCTAATTCCTTCAACTGTACAACTCCTCCATCTATGAAAATTTTTACTTCATATGGTCCTAACCAGTGCATTTTGAGTTTTCCTGGGTGCTGCATGGATTTACTGTCATACATCAACACTAAGTCTCCTTCCTTGAAAGTTTTCTTCCATATATGTATGTCATGCCAAGATTTGTCCCTTGCTTTATGAACTTGTTGGTTGAACCCTTCTAGGATCCTACCCTCCTCCATGATCATCAGTTGATTTAGTCTGTCATATACTGTGCCTCGCTCTATCATGTTCATGATTGTCGCTACGCGCATTATGGGTACCAAAACTTCTAATGGAAGAACTGCTTATTGTCCATATACAATCCTGAATGGTGCGTGTCATGTCAAATTATTGCATGTGGTCCTGTATACCCACATTTTTGTTGGTATCTTTATGTCCCAATCATCCCTGTTAACGTTACAAATCTTCGTCAGTGCATTTTACAAGATTTTGTTAAATGCTTCTACTGTTCCATTTGTCTGTGGGTGATATGGTGTACTCTTTTGATGATGAACTTAAAATTCCTCAGTCATAGATTTAATAGTGTTGTTAATGAAGTGAGTACCTTGGTCACTCATGAAAATCCTTGGGCAACCAGATCTAGTGATCGCTTTCTCAAATAGAAAGTCTAATATTGTTTATGCGCTGCAATCTTTGACTGGTGTTGCTTCTACCCATCTTGTTAGGTATTTTTTCATGGTGATAATGTACCTTTCTCCTATCCTCTTTGATAGTGGGTTAATTGGTCCCACACAATCTATTTCCCATTTTTCGAATACCTGCAAAGTTACTTGTGGTTGCAGGGGCATCGCGTCCCTTCTATCCGGTTTACCAACCCTCTGACATACATTGCATTTTTGGCAGTACTCTTTCAAGTCTCTGTGAATGGTCGGCCACCATAGTCTTGCATGCAATACCTTCTGTGCAATATATTTTCCTACATAGTGTCCTCCTACTATTCCTTCATGGGATTCTGTTAATATCCTTGGTCTTTCATGTTCTAGCACATATCTTCACAAGATGCTATCAACACCCATTTTGTATAAGTGTCTTATAATAAACTGATAATCTGCAGCCCAGACTACCATGTTTTTCTTCTGCGTGGTGTTGTATTCTTGTGGTGCAGTTCCTGTACCAAGTACTGGATGATGTCTACAAAGTATTCATCGACAATCTAGACTGAAAATAATTGTGCATCCAGAAATTTGTCCTCTAAATTAGTAGGTTCCTCTCCATTCGTGACCCTTGATAGGTGGTCAGGTCTTGTGTTCAGCTTCCCTAGCTTGACTATTACTTCAAAATCAAATTATTGAAATAGGATTAACCATCAATAGATTCTCCCCCTCAACATTGTCTTGTTGACTAGGTACTTAAGGGATGAATGATATGTGAATATATTAAAATGTTTCCCCAATAAGTAGTGTCTAAACTTTTGAAGTGCGTAGACCATAGCTAACCCTTCCCTCTCTGTAGTGTTGTATTTTTGCTCTGATTCTGACATTTGTCTGATAGAAAATGCTATAGGATGATGCAATTCTCCTGCTCATGGCTGTGCCAAAATAGCTCCAAGTGTTATGGTTGATGCATCTACATGTACATGGAATGTCTTCTCCCAGTCTGGGAATACTAGTATTGGCTTTGTTAACATATTTTCTTTCAGCGTATCCAGACCCTGTTGACAATCCTCATTCCACTGGAACTTTATATCTTTCCTTAACAGTTTCTCCATTGGCGCGGTGATCTACATGTACCCTTTGATAAAAAAATTGTAGTATCTTGTGTGTCCCAAAGTTTCTCTTAGGTTTTGAACTGTTTTTGGTGGTGGTAGGTTAATGATTAATGCAATTTTGGTAGGATCTACTAGTAAACCTTGTTTGCATACTATATGGCCCAATAGGATCCCAAACAGTGTTCCAAAGATGCACTTCTTGATGTTTAATGATATCTGTCACTTCCTGCATCTTTATAACATTAGTCACAATACATCTACATGGTCTTTCAACAAACTATAGATTGTCCAATCGTCCAAGTATACCTCTAAAAATAGGTGGATAAATTCTTTAAATGCAACTATCACTACTCTCCAAAACATTGTTGGTGCATTCTTCAATCTAAACTGCATGACCGTGTACAGGTAGGATCCCCATTTTGTAGCAAAAGTTGTCTTGTATCTATCTTCTGGTGCTATCTTGATCAGATGATATCCTGAAAAAATGTCGGTGAATGAATAAACTTCCTGTCCTCCTACGTTCTCTAGCACCTTGTCCATGAAGGGTGTAGGGAATGGGTCATGTAGGAATTCATCCTTCAACTTCCTCAAGTCAACGCATATTATTATCCTACCTTGATTTTTCTCCTGAACCACCATCAAGATTATCCATTCTAATTCTTCCATGGGTTCTATGATTTCGTCTTCTAGCATCCTATCGATCTCAACTTTGACTTTTCTTATATATCGGATTTAGTCTGTATGGTTGTTGTCTGATTTGTCTTGCCTCATCTCTGAGTGATATCTTCATTTCACCTAGCTCTCCTGCTATGCCATTCATTTATGTAAACGTTGTGGGGAATAGGTTGTTGTAATCATGCAATAACTTTGTTATGATTTCCATTGTTTGCTCATCCCAGTAGTCTCCAATGATGGCCATTTTGAGATTCTAAACTATCCCAATGTTGACTTTATTCACCTTGATCAACGCAACAATTACTTAATATTATAGAGTTAGAACTTCCACTTCTCTTTCACCTTCAACTTTGTCAATCTGGATATCCCGCGGGTCGTCTTCCTCTGGTACCTCTTCCTGTACAACAGTTCTTTCACTGACTATATGTTCTGCTATTGTTCCTCTGTTATGAGTTTGAGTTCTAGTTCCTTAATTAATATCACCCCTCTTATATTCTTAAGTGCTACATATATGTTGGGGTTCTTATGATTGAATGAGAAAGTGACTGTAAATTTTTGTTGCAATACTGGCCAACTTGTAGTTCCTTTGCACAATTCTTGGTCTGTATACCAGTTTGATGGGATCCCCTCTAAGGTATGTACGAAATGATGAGGCCATTCCTCTGGGGGTGTCATTTTCCACAACGCTCTACACTTCTCCAAGTGTTACATTGGTGCCCCCTTTCCATCATACTTATGTTGTTGGTTGCCTCTCTGTTATGCGCAAAACCTTATGCATAGTAACCGCTTACATTGGTACCAATCCTTGATTTTTTCTTTGTGTTCGCCCCACCATCTTCCAGGTGTGGCCTTGAGTGCTATACCTAGTGCTAATATTCTCTGATTTTCTAACACTTCATCTTCGTAATGTGTCAAAAATGCTTCTAGGTCATTTACCCCATGGAAACTGGGTGGTTCCCTTATCTCTGTACCTACCCATCTTACTGTGCGGTCTATTCTTGCGCATCTTCTTGTGGAAACTTCATGTATCCTCTGTTTCCAGTTCTCTAAACCTATAATTGAGTTTGACGCACATGAAGTAATGCTTCGCCAACTGAGTATCCCATATGCAGTTGGGTTTACATAATCTTCATTTCGCACAGTTGCTTTGTACAACTGGCTAATTTCCTCCAATTCCAAGCAAGTAGGCTATACAAACCTTCCCCCTTTTGATGGGTCTAATGGAGCAATGACCTTGTATTCATCTAAATCAAATGTCATTTTCCGCGACTTTAAATTGATTATGGCCTGGTTATCAAATTCCCAATCCAAGCCAAGAAATGTTGGATATGGTGGTGTGTTCTCCACTATCTCTATTACTTCAAAGTCCACTTTAGTGCACACTCCATCCAGGTATACTGTCACTCCTTTCAGTCTCCCAATTGTTAGATCTCTGTGTTGGTTTGCTAGTTTCATCTAAATGGGTGAATGGCATAATGTGGGTTCTCCCATACATTTCCATGTCTTTTTGGGTAATACATTGACTTCAGATCCTAGATCCAGTATGATATATACCATTTTTAAATATTCGATGTTGGCATTCATCCTAAACTCCCTACTTGTTCTTATCCTTGTATGAAGGTGATTCAATGTTTTTTGTTATAGTTTTCCATCTCTCTCTTTGCTACATATTTCTAATATATTTTGCAATATTTTTATAGAGGATGGATAATTTAGTATTTTTACACATGATTGCAAAAAGACTTTGATTGTACTTGTACCAAAGGATGCATTTCCTTGGTATTCAATGGAGGCATCTCGTACTCTAGTACTTCCTTGCTTTGCGGTGCAATTGAGGTCAGCGCGGTGTATGGATTCAGAAATTCCTATTTTTCTTGCTTAAATATCTCCTTCTCATTTTGCACGTTGAACTGCTTCCTTGGTTTGACATTCTTCTTTACCCATTGGTGTTGTACTGGCTCTTGTCAGACTACGTGATTTCCTATTTTAGCTCCTCCATGTGTAACTATTTTGATGTTTCTTCCGCCGTCCCTCGCTTATACTAAAATCCATTGAAAATTATGGTTGTTCCGATTCCTCTTTCCTGGATCTTCCCTAGTAACATAGGACATTCTTCCGTGTCATGATCCGATGTGCGAAAATACATACAAGTCACGGGTGGAAGTGGGTATTCTCTGGCATAATGTCCTTGTTGTTGACAATTGTGACATACCACTAGTCCTATACCTCTTCTGAAGCCTCCTCTTGCTCATACTCTACCTCTATAGCTAGCTCAATTGCCTTGCGATGCATTATACTAAGGTGTCTGATTGTACTATGCAGTATTGTGCTGAGGTTGCGCGGTATTATATGGTTGTTGCGCAATATTATATTATTGTTGCGCAGTGTTGTATGGGGTTGGTGCTTGGTTGAAATTAGGTGCAGCTTGCCTGGTCATCATTTCTGCATGCACCCTATATGCATATGATGTCCTCTCTCTCATCAAGTCCATAGGTCTACAATATTTGTCATCATGGCCTATTTACTTGCAAAAGTTGCAATATGAACTCTTTTGGACTGCCTGATGTTTTTGCATCATTGGGTAGTGATATGGATCATGGACCTATTTCTTATAGATTTTGCACCATATTCCTCCTGTTGGTAATGGATTTTTCATTCCTATTGCCTTATACTGCACGAATGTTGGACATTTGTTCTTATGGTGTCCTTTTTTCTTGCATGTGGTACACCAAACGACTTCTCGTTTGTCCTTACTTTTGTTTTGATTTAGCTGGAATGTTAATTTCTTCAAATCCTATTTCATCTCTTTGATGGTCGGATCCATCTTATGATATTGGTTTTCTTCCAGTTGCAGGGCTTCCTGTAGATCCTCTGCTTGTATCTGAAACTTTTGTTGTCATAGTGGATATTTCAAGTGTGGTAGTAGTGAATTGACAAACAAGTGTCTGTGTTGCATATTTGTCATCAGATATTTCAACTTTTCTTTCATTCATTTGAACCTCTGGTCAATCTCCCATACAGATTCTCTTGGATTTTATCTAATTTCTATCATCTTGTTCATGTACTGGTCCTCTGAACTTGGTTTCTTAAACTCGTTTATTAGTAATTTATTGATATCCATGATTGTTTTGGTTGTCCCTGGTGGATTGTTTGTGGCTAAACTCATATACCAATCTAGTGCACGATCCCTTAGTGTAATCTCTATTTGCGCAAGTTTAGTGTTCTCGTCTGTGATCTGTTTTGCTTCTCAGATATTCTCACAGATAAACAAGTGATTTTTCGGGTCCTTCGACGCTTCTCCTTTGAATTATGGTAACTTGATGGTGGGATCGTGTCCTACCATCCTAAATGCTGAACTAATACCTCAGCATGGTGTATATACTTGAATAATTCTTCCTGAACGGGATCCCCTAGTTGTTGTTCCTTGTGTATATGTACTTCATGTTGTCTTCCTTCACCCAAAATTCAGTGGTCTAAACGATGGTGTTCTTTTTGGTGTGTTATTCGTACATGGGTTGATGGGTTCCACACTTAAATTAATATGGATAGGATTGCTGCTTTCTATTCCCGCTCTTGGACCTCTCTTCTTCCTCTCATATATTGTGCACAAGATTTCCTCAATCCGCTCCATAGCCCGAAGATCCTCTACCTCCTCTTCATCACTTTCCAAGCCTTCCCTCGCAGCTACGACTCTCTTCTTGGTGTTCACCTTGTAGTAGTAAGGTACTCCACTGTGTTTCTTTCCAATTGTCGCCATGATCCACTTGATTTGGTCATCATCCATCATGATTGGGTCCAAGGATTCCTCCTTCCTTCCTTTATCTACTTCTCCTTACATTTCTCCTTTTTATATCAGTGTTTCCCCCCTTCCCCCATGCACACAAGGAAGTTTAGTTGTTTGAATCCATTGTCATTACACCTTTGTTATAGATAAATATCTTAATAGAAGTATACATCGATCTAATATACCTTCCTCTAGGCCCATGTAGAAACTATTTCTCTGTTGCGCTGTACAACTTTGCGGTATCTACTGCAAATTATTTTATAAATCCTACTACAATACTGTCGAGCCAAAAATCTACTATGCGAGGGAATTTTTTATTCACCTATTGTAACTGCTCAATCAGAACTGAGTTCCAATCTAAATATCAGATCTGGTTTGTTGCATGGTTATCCTTCAACCTCAATATCCACTCCTTTAATAAATGTGGGAAATCACATAAAAATACCTCATACACATCAGTAAACACATACTTCTCGATCTATTTGCGTGGTGTTACTCTAGGGTTTTTGTTATCGTTTTGAGCAAAATCCAACTCCTTTGTCTTCAACCAACTTTCTATTTCGGATTTTGTGGGATTCCATCATCTCAAAATTCCCTTCTGGCGGTGCATTCTAACCTTCTTGTTGTCTGATTCGATATTCTTTTGACCCTCCTTCTGCAGATCTTAACCTCTTTTAATAGATCTTTAACAGATCTCATCCACTCAATCCGATATTGTTCCAACCGGAAATTGAACCCTTTGTTGGCTTGACATCTCTGAGTTACACCTTTAACATGATTGACCTAGGTTCAAGTCTACTAAGGTTCCAACAAAACCTCTAAAACTATCGTCTCTCCTGGTAAACCAGAAGGCAACGCGGTACATAGAATGCACTTCGCAGTCTCACCTGTGATAGTTTTAATGGGTGACTATAATACTCAAGTGTTTGCAGTCTAGGATTGAATAGATATCTAAGAAAGGTGCGTGGAGAGTTCTATTCAACTTATTAAAGCAATATACTATTATTCCCAATTATGCATGCAATATAATCAACCTTATTAACTCATTCATTCATCATGCTAACATCTACTCATAAACAATGAAAGAGACACAAGAATTCAATCACATAACAAAGTTTTTACCATCTTTCACCCCCTCCTAGGATACATCCACAAAGATCTAGCTTTCAAGATATTCTATTATGGTAGTTCCAAAAATATAGCGTCGCGCACTTTACAACTCATCCTCATTCGGGTTGAGATCTATTATGAGGCATACTAGATCACACCAGGCTCCTCAGCCTGCGATCTAACCCTTGAGATCTACCCTCCTGACCCTTCTACAACTCAATAGATTACAACATTAGGTCATATCATAGAGTATTACAACTAGTTATCAAAACATAACTCCTTCCTCCCTTTGTGTCTTCAGAGTCTCTAAAACCTGACTTCAAGCATTCTTCCATGATTTTCAACTACTTCTTAGGTATCTCTCTATATATGTTTCTGACTCATCATCCATTACAATGTATTACAAAAAACCTAACCCTAACGTCGTTAGGTATTCTATGCATGCGCGTGTGTTTCTCTTCCTTCCAGATTTTGCTTTCCTCGTGCATTCATTTCTTCCCAAAATAACCTTTCTTTCTGATTTGGCCTGCTTCCAACACACCTTGTGGATTGTTTACTGCTAGCTTCATGTACCAATATAGCACGCATTTTTTTATTGTTATTTCTAAATGTGCTACTTGTGTTGCCTCGTTAGTGAATCTTTTCACTTCCCATATTCGCTCACATAGGAATAGGTGATTATCTAGGTATTATGATCCATCCCCATAAAACTCTGGTAATCTTATCCTTGGATATGCACCTTCCATTTTCGAATGTGTTGTACTTGCTCCACGTGATCCTAATATCTATGTATTGTTGTTCAGACTTGAGCTCCCACTGGTGTTTCTACTGGTACTTCCACTTGTACCACTACCTGTACTACTACCGGTACTTCCACTTGTACCCTCACATGTAGTATGATCTCATAGCTTCTTCTTACCGTCAGTGACTAGTTCTCTAAACAATTCTTTCTTTGATGATGTATTAATCGTACATGGGGTTGTAGGTTTTACACTGATTCAGATCTGGACAGGGGTATATGCTTCCTCATTAGATCTCATTCCTATATTATTTATTTCATATGTGGAACACATTATTTCTTCAATGTTCTCCACAACATGAAGATCATCTACCTCTTCTTCATCACTCTCCAAGACTTCCCTCTCGACTACTAATGTTTTCTTCCTATTAAGCTTATATTGGTAGGGTCTTCCACTGTGCATTGTTCTTTCCTTCTGAATAATTTCCTATATCTCCTATTGATCCATCATAATAGAATATTTATCTTTACTTCTCTCTTCTCTATCCATTTCTCCCTCCATTTCAGACCTTCCTTAGTGTTTCCCCTAACTCCCACATGCACGCAGGGTAGTTTAGTTGTCTGTTTCCATAGTCAATACCCCTTTATCATGCAATAATCTCTTTATCGAAGTGTACAATGATTCGATGTACCTTCCCCTTGGACCCTTAATAAACAACTTCTCTGTTACACTATAATATTTTGATGTATCTACTGCAAACTCAGTTATATACCCCACTATATGTTGGGTATGTGTTATATTCTTTTCATGTGTGTGTGTGTGGGTGCGTCAGATACGACTGTAAATTAATCCCGGATTAAGGTATTAGGGTTTTGGTATCTATAGAATATCTAAAAAAATTGTATATATTGTATGGCGAATGGTGAAATTCGATATAATGAAAATAAGAAAGGTTTTCTCGGTTAAGGGTTTTCGGTATAAAATCTTTGTGTACTCTGTGTATGAGCCATTGATTAATTTATGTATTGCTTAAGAATCTATATGCATTGCTTTACTTGGCTGGTTTAAAACTTACATGTGGTATCAGAGCTCGTTTTTGGCTTCAGAGGGACGCCTTTGTTGCTGAGGGTTTGGCTCGGTCTTGATAGATCAAGTTTATCTTGGGTATGTGATAAACCTAGGTTTAGTGGGAGCTTTTGCAGTGGATATTCGAGAAAATAAAGAGGAATGGCGAGCTCATATAGAATCGATATAGAGAAGTTCAACAGTAAAAAATTTGAGCTATGGAAGCTCAAGATGGAGGACCTTCTTGTAGACAAAGAACAATGGATCATTGTGGATCCTGGTACACAACCTACTGGTACAAAATCTACAAGCACACAGGCTACTGGTACACAACCTACCAGTACACAAACTACTAGTATACCAATTACTGGTATGTCGAAGGAAGATTGGGACAAGTTGGACAGAAGAGCAAGGAGTGCTATTTGACTCTACCTAGCAGATTCAGTGTTGTTGAATGTCTTGGTCGAATCTACAACCAAGGAACTATGGGATAAGTTAGGGAATTTGTATCAATCAAAGTCCCTGGTAAACAAGTTGTTTCTTTGAAAGAAGTTGTATCATCTTAGGATGGAAGATGGAGATTCTGTGATAGAACATCTAAATGCCTTTAATACTCTG
>ML779207.1:962496-987133 GCA_009831015.1 Picea engelmannii | reverse complement strand
GGTGAGATTTTTTCTCCTGTTTCTAAGTTAACTTCTATTAGATTTCTTTTATCTATTGTTGCTGCTTTTGATCTTGAAGTGGAACAAATGGATGTGAAGACAACATTCCTACATGGGGATCTGGAAGAAGAAATCTACATGAATCAACCAGAAGGCTTTGTAGTGAAGGGAAAGAAAGAGCTAGTCTGTAAGCTAAACAAGTCACTATACGGTCTGAAGCAATCACCCAGGATGTGGTACCAAAAGTTTGACACATACATCCTTGGATTGGGATTTGTAAGAAGCAGGGATGATCACTGTGTATATTCCAAGAAGGTTGGTAATCACTTCATTTATGTAGTGTTGTATGTTGATGACATGTTGTTGGTAGGAAATAACATGGATGTTATCAAGGAGGTGAAATCATAGCTATCCTCCAAATTTGACATGAAGGATCTCGATGCTGCTAACTTCATTCTAGGAATGGAGATTAAAAGAGATCGTGCAAACAGGAAAATATGGTTGAATCAAAGAAAATATGTTGAACGATATTGTAGAGGTTTAATATGCATGGAAGTAAACTAGTCAAGGTTCCTATTCCTATCGGTGTAAAGTTATCTGCAGATCAGTGTCCCAAGACACAGGTAGAAGAAGAGGACATGTCCCATGTTCCATATGCCAATGTAGTTGGCAGTTTGATGTATGTAATGGTTTGTACTAGACCGGACATTGCACATGCAGTGGGAGATTTGAGAAGGTATATGTCAAAACCAGGGAAGGAGCATTGGACAACAGTAAAGAGGGTCTTCAGGTATCTTCGTGGCACCACCAGTTATGGATTGTGCTACCAAGGAAGACTGAGATTGGGCAAAGTGGTGGACATGCATGGATTTGTTGATGCATACTGGGTTGGAGATTTGGATCGCAGAAGATATACAAGTGGGTATGTGTTTAACCTATTTGGAGGAGCAATCAGTTGGATGAGCAAAAGACAGGCTGTAGTGGACCTCTCAACTACAGAAGTTGAATACATGGCAGCCACTCATGCAAGCAAGGAAGCAGTATGGTTACAAAGATTGTGTTCAGGTATTAGGTTGGTACAACAAGCAGTGATATTAGACTGTGACAGTTAGAGTGCAATATTCCTGGCAAATAATCTAGCTTATCATTCGAAGACAAAGCATATTGATGTTCAGTATCACTTTGTGAGAGACATGGTTGAGGAAAAGAAGGTGTTGTTGGAAAAGGTAGACACTTTGAAGAATGTTGTAGATTCATTGAAAAAGTCTATGAGCATAGAAAATTTCTCCTGGTGTAGAGTAACAATGGGCATTGTTGCCTTGGATTGTTGACTATATAATCCCCTGGACCCCTAGATGCAAAGAAAACAACAAGTGGGAGAATGTTGGGTATGTGTTATATTATTTTCATGTGTGTGTGTGTGGGTGCGTCAGATATTAAAACTACACTTTCCTAGGGGGGTCCCATGGGGGGGAAGGTATGCCCCCCCTGGTTACGCGTAGCGTTCGGCACCGGGCAGTAGCCCGGGGCAGCGCCCCGAAATTTGTTTTTGGGCGGTTTTTTCTATTTTTAGCAGATTTGTAAATTAACCTCGGATTAAGGGATTAGGGTTTTGGTATCTACAAAATACCTAAAAACATTGTATATATTGTATGACGAATGGTGAAATTCGATATAATGAAAATAAGAAAGGTTTTCTCGGTTGAGGGTTTCCGGTATAAAATCTTTGTGTACTCTGTGTATGAGCCATTGATTAATTTATGTATTTCTTAAGAATCTATATGAATTGCTTTACTTCACAGGTTTAAAACTTACACTATAATGTTGTCTAGCCAGAAATATATTGTGCACATGAATTTGTTATTTACCCTTTTCAACTGTGCGATAATTTCTTCTGCCCACTCCACTTATCTAACCCTATTTGTCGCATGGGTATCTTTCAACCATATTATACAATTCTGTAATAGAGTGGGAAAATCACTAAAGAAACTTTCGTGTATTTCACTGAATACATATCTCTCCAAATACTGTCTTGGCTTAAACCTAGAGCTTCTATTATCTTTATGAGAAAAATCTAGTTCCTTGACTGTCAACCATATTTCAATCTCTTCTTTCGTTGGGTTACAACAAAAAAAAACATTCCCTTTCTTAGGCCCTTGCTCTATACTGAGTGATACATCCCTCCCAATCTAATATTTTGAGTTCCAACCAACAATGAGACCATTGTTGTATTTACTATGGGTTGACCCAAGATCTAACTACAATATTAACAACAAACTCTTCTACCATTGTCCCTTTTGGATACCATAAGGAAACACAGTGCACGAAGTGCATTGTGCAATCTCACTTGAGATGGATTCTATGGGTGGTCGTAGGAATCAGATGTCTACAGCCCAGGGATGGTGTTGCGCCTCTTTTGCCACTTAGATGAGAAAAACAAAGGTGCTTGCAAGCTTAGTTGGGTTTTCTAAGCAGGACAACTATAAGGAAAAGGGTTAGAGAAATAAATATAAAATAACAACTAAGAATTAAACTAAGAAATAAAATAACAACTAAACTAGTGATCATAGGGACATAAGAACAAAAGAAACAATAAGACCCATGTCACCAATGGTAAGGTTTATATCAGTGAAAGAAAACACCAAGAAGAAAGAGGACTATGAGTCCCTTCTTCCTCCAAGGGAGGGCTATTGGCCCCCCAAAAATAATCTCTTCTTACAACTTTGAATGAAAATGGTGAAATAATTCTTTGTTAATCCACTCAAGGGGTGAGATGAATTGCCCAAGGTAATGGTGCTAGTATACTCTTGATGAGAATAGAGGATTCCTCAAGAGAATAGTAGCAACATATCTTTGCTATTGAATTCCTTAAAAAATGAAGTGCACCCATGGCCTTTTTATAGCACTTATTTGAGGTATTTTGCAACCAACTTGTAGTGTGGAAAGAGGCGAATTAGGGCATTTTTAGGTCTTTGACCAGCCATCTAGTTGGATCTAGTCCAAATTTGAGTGTAAAATCAACATGGAAGCTGAACCAGAAGTGGGTGTGAGACCGACCACTCTCATAAATGCATCGTTCTCATATGTGCACGACTTTTAGCGACCACAGTCGTGCATCGGGCGCATGTGCACCTTTCCTGCATTTTTGTTTTGTGCATGTACATGCGCACCCTGTGTAGTCATGGCGCACTTTAATTTTGTCACTGATTGTATAGTTTTTGACCCTTTGGAAATGATTTTGTGGTAATTTTGGTCCATGGGTTACCTCATAACTGTTTGACGATGCTGGATTCTTGTAACCATTTGCGGACAAAATTTCAGTGATAATAGATGCACCCTGATGGATGAGGTTTGGAGCATACGTATAATCAAAATTTATCAATGTTTATTCTACTGAGAATGTCGTTAAAAGAGAGAGAAATAGTGGGATTGTCAAGAGTTACCCGTTGAAGGGAGAAGGGAACCTATAGAACCCAACCTGCCATAAGGTGTGTAAAAAATAAACTGTGTACAAATGAGGCAGGCATGCCCCATGCTCGTGTTATGTAACTCAAAAAGGAATGGTGTGTTAATGTAGACAACTGCAGTGCCCTCGGGGGTGGTTGTGATAAAATAAAAATACAATTCTGTGGAGGAACATACTCTGAATAGTAGGTAGTGACATTTGTAAAAACTATCATGGATTCTGTAGGCATTGACAACCCAGCCAAGTTCAGAGGTCTTCGGAAAATATAAGAAATAACTGCAATAGTTGCAAAGTAAGACCCACCGTAATATGAGAAAGTGTTGAATTCAAATTTTATGGGGGTCAACAATAACAGGTAGAAATTGTGGTTCTCCCTGTTTCATCTGAAACCTCTCATTGGAAAGGTAATGAGAGTCAAGATATTGTTTCCCTTCTGGAAACTATGCTGATGTCGACAAAATGGGGGACGCAACTCCAAGAAGCAAAGGGCTTCATGAAATCTACTAGGTGAGGTTAGGAATGGGAGGAGGTACATGGACAAAGTCAAGATGTAGGAAGAATCAAGACTGCCCTTGGTTGGGGGTATATGTGAAGTATAAGTGGCTGCAACCATTCAAATAGGTCGAGTGTCATGGGGACAAGAAGACGTGGGATAAGGTGTGCCAGAGGCAGGACAAAGTGAACAAACTCAAAGGGCAGAGGTAAGTGGCCTGTGGGATACTCAGAGTATATGGATGATGTCAATAGAGGTAGATGATAAGGAGTGCCCCAACCAAGGGTGACATGGGTTGTGCTTGCTAAAAAAAAGGAAGAAGGTCGCCAAAGGGGATGACAAAAAGATATGTAAATGCTGGAAACAAAGGATTTTTTACAAAGTAAATAAAGAATAATTTGGGATGAGTGTACAAATACATAAATGGGTGCCCCAATGTAATATGGTTGGGTTGGTTAGGGCGCAATTTTCTTAGAGAACTGGTGGAGGGTGGGGGGGCCATGCGTGGGTTTCTATATGAGGTAGGTGGAATGGAGGGAAATTTGCAAAGGGGAAAACTGAGTTGTGGATGAAATAGAGGGTTCATGATACTGCGGAGGTGTAGTCAAAATAGAACCTTGAAGAAATAATCTGGGAGTCCAGTGGGAAAGCTAGAAAAATGAGGAGAAGGAGTATGTGGCTGATTCATGACATGATGCAAGACTATCAGGAATCCCATCCCTAAAGCGTTGAAGAACAACATGAGTGTCAAAGTGCAAAAGGGTGCTATGAATGGGACAAATCATGTGGGGGAGATTGCTACCGTGTGACAGTACCTAATATGAAATGTAGGTGTTGGTACTACAGAGCCAGAGATGGGGATCCTAGAGGCAAATGTCAGAGGGTGTGACTAGAGATGCAATTGAGATTTAGAGGGAATGATTACATGCCAATGTTGACTACATACCTGAAGGGGTTGCGTTGATGTATGATGACCAAGTATCTGCACACATGAAAAGAAGATACCTGATGTGAACAATATCTTAAGAGAATCGAACATACAAGCCTTTATTTGATCATTTTTAACATGAGCATGCGTACCTGGACAGGGTATGAAAAAATGGCACCCCAGAGGCTAAGGAAAAAAATTGGCCTGGGGACTGTCTTGTTGTAGATGACGGGATGTTGATCCCGTGGCTGAAGATGGATTGAAAAACGAACACCCGGAGCTCCCAGAATGGTGATTGGAAGTTTGGCGAAAAGGCCTATATATAGTTGTAGGGCCCACATTGCCACCTCATTTGTACTTGCTACCAGAGTGACTGGACGAGAGGTACTCAGAGAAGATTTGGAGATTCTAGGAGAATGAGGCAGCTGATCCAGGACTAGTGAGCTTCGGGTTAGTAGTCTTATTTTCCTGCATAGAAGTAGATTTTCGTTTTATGGGCAGGGCCTGTACGAAGGGCCGTACAGGGGGTTTTATGGGTGTGGGCCCCCCAGTGCATGGGAAACCCGGAAATATGCATGCATGCATGCGTTCCTGTTATCCGAATAGCCACGCATGGGTGTGCCCATAGGGGGGACAAAGGCGTGCATGATATGCGCACCTATTTTCTACACAACCGCACGTGGGTGCGCGACTGTGTGGTGGACAGGCGCGCAATGATGCGCGCCTGTGTTCGTGACAGGGGTGCATGGAGGTGCCCCTATAGGGTGGGTAGGCGCGCATGCATGCGCGCCTATGGGATGGACAGACGTGCCTGTGGGGTGAACATGCATGCATATGTTCGCGCCTGTGGGGTGAACAGGCGTGAATATGTGCGCGCCTGTGGGTTAAACAACCGCGGCTTGGGGGCAAGGCTGACAAGTGTAAAACTTATATTTTTTAATGTTTTTTGTGGTCAATATGGCTGACCTAGGACTTTATTATGTGCTTGTAGGTGATTATTTTGCACGATGTCGATCCATTGGCGAGAGCAAGACTGGTCACAACTAAGGGATGTCATGGTTATTGAGGAGCTGGGGGTTCATACCACTTTGGTAGCCTATGGGATGCTGAAGTTATTTGAGTGCTCGATGATCTGGGCGCAGGAGTATCTCCTGTAGTTTCTAATCCAGATTTGGAGTCTGGACCTACATTGCTTTATGGTGCGGGGAGAGCAGATTTCCTTCACTGCGGTGGAGGACATATACTTTTTGACTGGGCTCCCTTTTCGAGGAACACCCCTACCGGCGGAGCCGCTGCTACCTGCGGACTTGTCATTAGCAACTTTGGGCCAGAGGTATTGTTCGAGGGAGAACTACATGTCAGGCTTTGTTGTGAGCATCAAGGTGATGGATGCTCTAGCGCATCGCTATGTAGCAGCGATGATTGTGAGGGTGTATGGGTCCCTCGCAACTTAACGGATCAGTGGTGGTCAGTTGAGGGTGATGGGGAGGGCACTGGTTGGGGAACATTTTTCTTGGGGGATGACGCTACATGCCAGGATGGTAGGGTAGTTGGACCGATGTTGGTCTACAGACTCAGGGGATTTTGCCTTTGGGTCCATCTTGGTGGCCTGGTTTCTGGAGAGGGTGCCAATGTTGCACCCAAGGATTTTATTGGGATTTCCTGGGGCGCGATAGTCGCGGCTGAGGCGGTGGTCAACGATTTTGGTTCACCACGGTTGTGGCGAGGGCGGCCATTTTTTCACAGCTGAGGCATCATAGGTGTGGCGATAGATGTCGCAGGTTATACTGCAGTACCCATACGCTAGTGTTGACTTACAGAGTGATCCGGACATGGTGTTACCTTCAGGGGAGGTATTTAATCACCGAGGTATGTTTATGAGTTTGATATGTTGATTTTTTGAGATAACACAACATGTGTATTTTGTATAGATGATGATACTATCGTTTGGTTGTTTGTATGTGAAGATGTGGGACCTCACGGGTGCGAGGTTGAGATGCTGAGAGCGTCAGCTCGCCATGAGCCCGAGAGACCACCATCAGGAGGGCCGCAGGGAGGAGAGAGACATCAGTGCGAGGACACAGAGGCGAGACCAGATGAGGACGAGAGAGTAGCGAGCAGATGTCATTTTGATGACCTAGGTGATGGGCCATCGCATGCTCCTCTGGAAGAGGCTGGGGGAGATTTTGAGTAGATTCGTCACCACCTAGAGGTAGTGCTACAGGGCATGCCTGAGGTCATGTGGTCGCGCATATAGGACGAGGACATCCTGGAGAAGCGTGTGGGAGTTCCGCCGACGTGGCGGGCTGTGGTGTGGCGCGCAGTAGTAGTAGGTGCTGCGATGACTGGATGATTACCTCCCGGTCTGAAGGGACCAGTAGTGGGTGGGGAACCACCGCATGAGGGAGGGGTAGGAGGTGGTGCTCTAGAGGCACCTTGAGTGTCTCTTTATGTATTTTTTGTATTTTGTATATAGGCTGGTGAGCCCAATTTGGTGTAGTGGCACCAATCTTGTACCAAGGTGCTTCATTGGCCTGCGGATGTTTGTATATTTTGTACGTAAACATTTTGATGGCACTATGGACCAGTTTATATATATATGAGTATACATTTTGGGGTCTATGTGATTTTTACATGGATTTTTTAATGTGTTGATGATGTCTAATCTATATATACTATGACAGGTTCTTGATGGTTTATGTGTGTGTAGAGGTATCTTGATGTGATATATGTCAGTCTAACACAATGTTAGCTAATTTATTTGTAATTTGATTCAATTATCTTGGAATATGTGTAAATGTAATGAAATCAAAATGTCGAGATAAAAGTATAACTTGCAGGTATTTGCGAAAGAGGCAAGGATCGCGGATGCGGTATACATTGTTGAGCTGGAGGACGACTAGTTGAGAGTCGAGAAAGATGCTAAGGTGATGAATACGATGATGTTGGGCATTGGTGAGGAGGCAAATGACGATAGTGTATTCATCTTGGTTGTTGGTTGTTGAACCCAAACATATGCCGCTAGAGTGGAGCATTTCATGGGAGGGAGTATAGAGGGCCCAAGCTGCCGAAGCGAGATTTTGTGTCCAACAACTGGTGCCTTCGGCGTAACCGATGTGGTAGGCCGGTGGAGGAAGCATCTGCCAATAGCACAAATGGTAGTTTAGACATGAGGGATGGAAAAAAGATTAAAAACACTATAAAATAAATAACCTAAAGTAGAATGGCTACACTTAGGAATAAAATTTCTTTAAGTATAACCCGTTGACGGGTTTTTTGAGAGAGAGGCCTTCAGGGGAGGCCATGATGTATGCGTCTTTGGTGAGGCAATGTTGGAGAATGTAGGGGCCATTCCATAGTGACTTGAATTTTCCATGACCAAGGTTATCATGGGTGATATCGTAAGCAAGGACGAGGTCGCCTTCATGAAGTGAGAAAATGTTGACATGGCGATCAAAGGTGGCCTTTAACCATTTTTTGGTCGCCTCATTGTTTTGTAATGAAGATCGACGATCTTCATCCAGGGACTCTAAGTTCAGCAAGTGCTGCTCCATTGGAGAAGTGTCAAGTAATAGCCCAATTGTGGTGTGTAATGTGTTAATTTCACACTCGATGGGAAGAGTGGCCTCAACCACATGGACTAGATGAAATGGTGTGAAACCAGTGGTCATTTTCATGGCCGTACGGTAAGCCCATAGCGTAGAAAATAACATATGATGCCAATTGGTTTTATGTTTATTAACCATGCATTGTAACATGGTCTTGAGGACCTTGTTAACTGCTTCAACCTATCTGTTAGACTGATGGTAATATGGTGAGGCAAACTCATGGGAAAATCCTAACCAAGATGAGAGTTCGACGAAAATCTCATTCTCGAAGTGTTTTCCTTGATCAGAAACTAGTTGGAGTGGTACTCCAAAGTGGGATATGATGTGATTAAAGAAAAAATGCACTGCAGTGTCAGCGGTGTTGTTGAAGGTGGGCATAGCTTCAGCCCATTTTGTGAATTCATCGACTGCGACAACAATGTATTTGTGTCCATTGCTGGATGGGGGATTACAAGTCATGAAGTCGATGCCCCATTTACAAAAGGGGTCGGCATTAATGACTGGGTGGAGAAGAGCAGGTGGTGCTCGTCCTTTGTTGGCGTAAAGCTAACATTTCTCACATTACTTAATGGCATAAATGAAATCGTGAAACAATGTAGGCCAAAAGTAACCTACTCGGATGATTTTCTGAGTAGTGGACATTCCCGAAAGGTGGCCCCCACATGCGCCGCTATGGAAGTCCTTCAAGACTCTATCGGCCTTGTCAATAGGCAAGCATCGACAAAGTATGGTGTTGACCCCTCGCTGATATAAGATATCTCCGATGAGGAGATAGAAGGGGGGCTGGTGGAAAATACGATGACGATCATCTCATGAGAGGTGGTGACCAAACTTTTGGGTTTGGAGGTAGACAAGGAGGTCGCCATACCAAGGATCATCCGAAGTGATGTAAAAGAGATGTTCATCAAGGAAGTCGGTATTGACGGGGGCACTGGTAGTATCAAAGGGGAAGGCCGTGACAGGTTCGGCGAGGACGAGATATTTATTTCTATTGGGTGTTGAAAACTCAATATCATACTCCTGAAGGATAACGATCCATAGGGAAAATTTGCCATTAATTTGTCGACGGCTGAGCAAGATTTGCATAGGGTTGGAATCTACGACAACTTTAGTCATGCGAAGAAGAATGTAATGACGTAGTTTCTGGACTGCAAGGGCTAGTTTCTCTTCATGTTTATACTTCAAGGGTGGCCCTGAGAGGTTTTTACTAACGTAGTAAATGACATGCTCACGATCGTCATCACCAATTTGAACGAGAACTCCTACTACTGAGACAGCTGATGCTAAGATGTAGATGATATAGTCGTGGTTATAGTTGGGTGAACTAATTAAAGGGGTGTTAGACAACGTCATTTTAATATCATCAAATGCTTTTTGGGCATGTTCATCCCAGTGAAATGGGATGTTGTGGCATAGTAAGCGAAGGAAACCATGTGCTCGAGTGGCGTAGTCTGGGACAAATCGTCGTAGAAAGTTAGTTTTTCCTTGTAGGCTTTGGAGTTGACTAAAATTCTGGGGAGGTGGAATTTATGTGATGGATTGGACTTTGAGGGGGTCCACGGTAATACCGCTTTGGGAAACGATGAATTTGAGGAGGCACCCCACAGTGACATAGAACACGCACTTGAGGGGTTTCAAGCAGATGTTGTACTGACGACAGTGTTGAAATATGATCCATAAATAATCAAGATGTTGGGTGCGTTTCTTGGATCGATTTGTAAGATCGTCCAAGTATGCAAGGATGATATGAGTCAGATCATGAAAAATGTATGTCATAGCCCATTGGAAAGTTGCGCCATCATTCTTTAAGCCAAAGGGCATGACACAGTATGCAAAATTACTCCAAGGGGTAGTGAATGTGGTTTTGTATTGATCGACTATCTGAATTTGAATTTGATTATAACTAGAGAAACCGTCCATGAAAGATAGAGCCTTGTGGCCTGCGCATTCATCGATGATCTGATCGATGAAAGGCATTGGAAAGTTATCTGTGGGACATGCGTGATTGAGATCGTAAAAGTACATACAGACGTGGATAGTGCCCTATTTTTTGTTAATGGGTACAGGGTTGGAAACCCATGATGTATAGGCGATGGGGTAGAGGAACCTAGCCATAGGTAATTTGTCAATCTCAGCTTTGATGGCCGCTGCTTTGGATGGGTGTAGCGGTCATTGTTTTTGATGAACTGGTGTAATTTCAGGCCAGGTGTCAATGTGATGTTTGAAAATAGAAGGATCAAGGCCAGGCATTTTTGTGTATGACCAGGAAAAAATATCTAGATATTCTTGGAAGAGGGATTTATAGGCGGTGATTTATTGAGGAGTGCAAGCGGCGCCAATTGGTGATTTCCTCGACAACTCATTTTTTTATGGAAATATTGATTTTGATGGTTGGGAAAATGTTGGTCATGTTGCCTTCTTCAAAAGCATCATGGGTAGGAATGGGGTTGTTGAACCAGTCAATATGCCCTGATGGGATAAAATCCTTGGTTTCGACCGCGTATATGGGGTGTCACTTAGGAGGCGTGGAGGCCTCCTGTGGAAAGAAGAGTGCTTTGTGGTGTAGATCATCCCATGGGTAGTCAAGGGTGTTTAACTCTTTGAGTATGTCCTTGTCACAGTGGAATTGGTGAGAATACAAGGGGTCATAAAGAGTGAGATCGGTGATTGTTTCTGTGTGGATGTCCCCTGGTGATGAGAAAGCAGGGGGAATGACGCAATGAGATTGTGATGGTTCGCCCGACATAAACCAAACATCGAAGTACTAAGAAGTAGTAGTGGTAGTTGGGTGTAAAATTTCTGTAGGGAAATGAATGAGAGAATTGGGGGGGGTTGGGGGTGAATCCTCGGATAAGTCATCCAAGAACCATGGAGGCGTCGGGAGTTCCTCGGGTTCAGGAGAAATGATATCTCTAGTGACAAGGTAAGGTCAACCATTGATTCTGTAGGGGTTTGAATCAGGGTCAATTGGCGTTGCCTGTATTTACTGATCATAGGACATTGGTATGTAAAATGATATAATGATTCACATAGTGAGCAAGAGCATCTCATACGTTCATTGACTGAAGTAGTGACATAATGGATGTTAGTGATTTTTGGTAGGGATGATGTAGCTGGATTGGGTTTTTTCTGGAAGCTTTGGCTTACTGCGGCTAATGTCTGCCAGAAGCATGGTAGTGCGGGGAAATGGTGTGTATATTGGCCATATTCTGAACATATGGCACAAGCAAATTTGGTTTGCAGCCCTTTGCTACTTGAGTGAGGGGCGGTAACGACAGTACTTGCTATAGTGGCGAGAATTGATGGTGTTTGATTGAGTGGAATCAGATTGCGTAACTTGGGTAGAGATGGGAAGTTGTTGGTTTGGTGTCCATCTTTCTCACATAGCGCGCAAGGTGGTTGGACGCGTGGGGGAAGTGGAACTATGGGTTCTTTATTCTTTCTCCTATCCCCAGCTGTGGCAGAGAGGGTAGTGAGTGGGGGTGTAGAGGGTATGGTGGGAGTGAGTATGGGAATTTTCATTGGGATTCCTTCCATTTGGGGGGGAAGGGATGGTTGAGGGACCATCTCTGGTGGATGTAAATACCAAACTAGAATTGCTAACACCATATTAGGGAGGGTAAGCGTTGCGGCTACTTGGAAATCTTGTACGCATGGTGGAGGGTAAAATAAGGGGATTTGAGTAATGTCTTAGGGAACTATCTCCCAAACTGGGATATGGCTCTAGGGAGAGGTGAAATCTTGGATTGGTGGAGTCGACAAGTTCACAGGAGGCTCATGAGGGGGGAGCTCTGTGACTAGTGGGATGTCAGATATGATAGAAGCCTCCCTAGGAGGAAGGGTATCCTCTATGTCAGTTCTGTTGGAAGATACAACACATATGTGATTGGAAGGATCAAGGAGCATTGGTGCACCATGGTAAGTTCCTAACAATGATGGGTCTTTGAAAATTTCGGGACCCATTTAGATGAGTGGGTATGTGTCATGAATCATGTGGATGAGAGGGAGAATGTTATTGATGTTGGAAAAAGGGTTAGGCTCGTAATGTGAGACTTGGTCAATGGTAATGATCTTCCCATTATGAGGGAACATCATCGTTTGAAAGACTAAAGATGCAACTTCCTTCATAGACTACATGTAGCTACGACCGAATAGGATATTATTATCGAGTGGGCATCGATAACTTCAATGTCGATGAGAATGGTCTTTCCCTCGAGTTCTATGAGGACATTTTGGAAGAGCCCTTCAGGAGACAATGGTCGTCTGTCATAAGCTCGTAAGGTAATGGAAGATGGTATGAGTTCGGGGGAACCAAGTTTCTACCATAGAGATTTGGACATAATGCATGTGGATGCACCTTCATCGATGATGCAGCGATGAACTATAATGTTCCAAATTTTTACTGGGATTTGAAAAGCGATTAGAGTGGGAAGGCGAGGTTCTCCACTGTCGAGATCAAATGTGTTGAGTTGGGTATCCACGGGGTCGACTTCCCCCAAGGAAAAAAGTAATGATTTCCGCTGAGTGGGACAAGTTTGAAGGACCTCTAAGACTGACATGGAAGACGGGGATTGTGCTAAGTCTTCGACCAAACTATAATTATGAGCCGCCCTAGCCTAGGGGTTGTGAACATTCCTGCGCAATGGGATGTGAGGGATGTGAAGAGGTGTTTCATTGTTAGGGAGAGGAATTACCAACGGGGGTCCCGTCGGTGTTGGGATTGTTTTTGGGCGAATGGGAGGAGACTCAGTGGGTGCACGATATTGACGATTACGAGTTCGCAGAAGGATTTCTTCCTCACTGGTGAGGAGGATAGTATGATCTGTGGGATTGTTTGGATTAAGGTACTATCCCAACTAAGGTGTGGTAGGCTTCATGTCGTTTTTGGTGTTTATCATACCCTGGTGCGGAATGGGGTTCTGCAGTAAGGTTGGGGGAGGTTGTTGCATGTATTGTTGTGGGGCCTGCTGAGGGGTAGGCGATGTTGGAGGATGTGGTAGACTACCTGAGTCTTTCAGCCATTTAAAATCATTGATTTTGGGGCAATGATGAGTATAATGACCGAACTCATCACAAAGGGCACAAGGGAAGGTGGTTTTAATAGTATTGTTATTTATCCCTTGACGCCTGTTGTTATTGCCCCCCTGGGGATTCTGATTCCCTTGATTCTGGTTGCCCCCAGTAGGTTGGTTTTGTTGGGGTTGATTCCCACCTTGGCCTGTGTTATTATTGTTCCTGTTTATTCCTTTCTTTTTGGCATTATTCGATGGATGGGTTGGATTTTCCGTATTTAGTTATTCAAAATTTTTATATTGCTGAATGGGAGAGGGTTCAATAAAATTTACCCCAGCGTGAGGGTGTGGGGGTGCCATGGGTTTTGGAATACCAGGGAATGGAAAGTACATATTTTGTGGGAGTTGTGATCTGTAAGGTACATAGGAAGGCGTGGTGCTTTCACTAGTACTTAGAGTATAAGCTGAGGTAGAGGGGGTACCAGAGCTTGTCTGGATAGGTGGATGTATTGGGGGTGCCGGTTGTGGCCCACTGATGGGTGGAGGAATAGAAACAGGGTATGGCTTTTGATAAGGGGGTGGGGGGTAATAAGAGGTTCCCCCATATGCCAACGGATATTGAGGTGTGCCATACATTGGTGGTGGTTGGGGTTGAGGACTGTGGTGTGTGGTATTACTAATCAATCCATCTGCTGAGTGAGACATCCCGGGTTTGTCTTGACCGAATGGCACAGGTTTTGGGAGATTAGGAAGTACTGTGTATAAGTACCCTAATTGTGAATATATGAGGTCATATTGTTGAGCCTTACTGATGGCTTCCTCTTCGAATTGAGGGAAGGTGGAAGCTACATCTTTACCGAGAAGAGAAACAAGTGATCTGAGAAACCAGTCAAGACATTGTTGTTTGGTGGTTTCAGCTTTGCACAAACTACATCGTCTACGCCACTCGTGAATGTGATCTGCAATATGTGTGGCTAAGGTTTCTTTAAAATTAGAGAGTATTTCAAGACCATTGTCATGGTGGATTGGTAATTGGAAGAAGGTAAAAAATGCTTTGGCCAAGGACTCAAAAGTCACATGGGACCCTGATTTTTTGTCTACATACCATTTGGCTAATGGGCTAGTGAGTGTGCGTTGAAATAATCGTAGTCTCATGGAATCATCCATAATGTTGTTGGAAGAGCACCATAGGTGGAAAGTCATGACATGGTTGGCAGGGTTATCTCCTGCCTTTCCTTCAAACTTGGGGATGTTTGAAGCTAGTTTGGTAGGCATCACAGGCCTATGCGGGATCATGCAATATAGGATCATTTGTGAGTTTGCTTAGATCTGGTATGTTAAGAGAGGCCAAATATGGCATCTGTAGTGGGGGAGGAGGATTAGCTCTAGCCATGGTGTGAGTGTTCTGTGAACCTGACCCTTGAGGGGGGCTATGTGGGTTAGTACTTCCTCCTTGAGAGGAATTTGGCCCCCCGCTTCCGTGTAGAGGAGAGCGAGTGGACAAAGGGACTTGGGAAGTGGACCCGAGTAATGTGAAACCAAGAAAAGTTGACCCTAATATAGTGGCACTCACTGGAGTATGTGAAGGTGGTGCCGATGAGTTGGAAAGACTAGTAACTCCCCCCAGAATAGGAGGGAGTTTGAGCAAGCATTTGGAATGATGGGGGTTTTGGGGTAAGAGAAAGTAGTGAAGGATGAAATAATCAGTTATAATGAGGGGTAAAGGGGGAATATCCTGAAAGAGTTGGTGATATATCCCAATAGCCACACAAAATTCGATCAAGGTGCAATTTCATCCCACAATTTCCACCTTGGTAGATGTCCTAAAACTTTGGTCACTAGGTACCTCGGTCAAAGTGCAACATTTAGATTTTTGGCCTAAGAAATGGGTCATGGGTTGGATCCCGTCCAAGAGGTGGGTGCCTCAATGGGGGACGCACAAAACAACCAGACCTCAGCCTTCAACCCTTCACAGGTATCTCCCTGCCTTATGGTGTTAGTAACACTTGACATGGAGGATTTTCAGTTCCCTATTTGACAACTTCTATTGTTTTGACGATGTGAGAACCAGGTAATATGGAGTTATTTGGATTCCTATCCTCGACATCCTACCTAGACTAAAAAATTTCTTTTGGCACCTATTGTGGAGGAAAACTTAGTGAGTTCTTAGAAAACATTTAGATGTAGTTGTTTTGAGAGGTTGTGGGTGTGAACCAACCTCATTGAAATTAAATGGGAGTTGATAGTTTCGTCAAGAAAAGGGTGGGGTGTTCCAGAATCCCCTTGGAGGAAACTTACTTTGACCTCCATGTTTAGAGAAGAAAACTATGTGAGTGATAAGTGACTTTTGTGTGTGAATGAGTGAAAGTGTGCCAATGTTTTAATGAATTAGGTGTCACCTTGCTACATGTGGACTTCGCTTGGTCCTTAATAGTGTTGATTACCTAATTAACTAAATTCCTTTGGTACAACCTTGCGTAATTCAAAAGTCCCTAGAAACTAGCTTGTGGACATGTGGGTCCTTTACTATTCCTTTAACTCCCTATTGTGATTTAATCTAAGAAAAGCTTTGAAAATATCCTAGATTGCAATCATGTGGGCATGTATGGGCTCGTTACAAAACCTTTAAACTTCCCTAGTGATTTAATCTAAGAAAGTAAATTTCAACACTATCCTATCTTTGTAGCATGTGGGCATGTATGCGCCCGTTACAATATTAAGATGTGTTTAAAAAATAAACTAAGAGGAGTCCCAAGAGGGGTTGTTGTCCTCTCCTAAAGGTTTTAGTCTTTTTAAGGGAGATGAAATTGTCCTACAATCTTTTTTTGATTCTCAAGGTCGCTTGAAAATGCGAGAGAAGAGCATACTAAGCGATTTCTATCCAACTTCTAGTCCCAATGCAAGTTTTATATGTTTACAAATGATTCCAACTTATACTTCTAGTCAAAGTAAGCCATCCATGTGGTAAAATGAAAGCAAAAGAGGAAATAATGATTTTAAGCCCCCTAAGTGCCTATGTTCTTTGACTAATCCCTTTACATGAAGAGGGAACTAAGTGTGGTGCAACTTACAACATGCATGAAATCACTTTTAAGAAGGCTAGGGGCCTTCCCCAAATCACAAAAAACCTTACAATGTGTAGTTTTCTGCATAGGTGCACTGGTCTTAGTGTAGACAGAGGCACACTGAGCACCTGTGCGCAGACCAAAACGCGATTTTAGGTGTGGGTGCACAGAACATGACTATAGTTTTAGCGCATGTGCGCATGATGCGTGTCTGTGGGCCAAAAAACCTGCACACGGCCATGAAGAAAATTTCGGATGGAATTCTCTCAATTCAACTTGGAATTGGATGTTTTGCAGGTCGGCTTGGGCTAGTTAATGCACCTGCATGTTAAATAAACCAAAAGAAGAGCTATAAAAACCCAAATGGGGTAGTAAATTGATACCTTTCCCCAGTGGAGTCGCTAATCTGTTGTTCCTCTTTTTCCACTTAAATGAGCAAAACATAGGTGCTTGCAAGCTTAGTTGGGTTTGCTAAGCAGGATAGATGTAAGGAAAAGGGTTAGAGAAAGAAATATAAAAGAACAACTAAGAAATAAACTAAGAAATAAAATAACAACTAAACTAGTGATCATAGGGACATAAGAACAAAAGAAACAATAAGACCCATGTCACCAATGGTAAGGTTTATATCAAGGAAATAAAACACCGAGAAGAAAGAGGACTATGAGTGCCTTCTTCCTCCAAGGGAGGGCTCTTGGACCCCCACAAATAAGCTCTTCTTACAACTTTGAATGAAAATGGTGAAATAATTCTTTGCTAATCCACTCAAGGGGTGAGATGGATTGTCCAAGGTAATGGTGCTAGTATACTCTTGATGATAATAGAGGATTCCTCAAGAGAGTAGTAGCAGAATAACTTTGCTATTGAATTCTTTAGAAAATGAAGTGCACCCATGGCCTTTTTATAGCACTTCTTTGAGGTATTGTGCAACTAGCTTGCACTGTGGAAAGAGGCTAATTAGGGCATTTTAGGTCTTTGACCAGCCACCCAGTCGGATCCAGTCCAAATTTGAGTGTCAAATCAACTTGGAAGCTGAACCAGAAGTGGGTGGGAGGCCAACCACTCTCATAAATGCATTTTTCTCAGATGTTCCCGGCTTTTAGTGACCACAGTTGTGCATCGGGCGCATCTGCGCTTATCCTGTGTTTCTGTTTTGTGCATGTGCACGTGCGCCCTTTGTATTCATAGAGCACTTTAATTTTGTCACTAGTTGTATAGTTTTTGACCCTTTGGAAATGATTTTGTGGTAATTTTGGTCCATGGGTGACCTCATAACTGTTTGACGATGCGGGATTCTTGTAACCATTTGCGGACGAAATTTCAATGATAATAGATGGGATGTGTTTCTCTAAGAGGCATTTATCCTACTCATTGTTAACCTTCAATCCTCATTAGATCTCACTCCAGAACACTGTCACAACTATTCTAGTAGGACTTCATTAACCATAATAACCATATTTGTTCAGTGACAAGCAATTATCTATTGTAACACAATATTTTGATCTAAACACTAGCTATAACATTCATTTATTTAGTGTTATTCTACAGATTCCATTAGCTTATTCTTACTGTGCAGTGTTCATTCCTTTATCATATAACATATTCATCAAAAAAAATCATTAAAGAAAATACAATCATGGAAACTGCATGTAGTCACATAAAACACATATATATATATCGTGGTTCACCCCCTCGGGTTACGTCCACAAAGATTTGTTGCTTGGGCTCTTTATTCATATTCTCTGCAAATATAGTGTTGCACATTGTACAATTATTCTATCGTAACATTCCATCTCCACAGGTCACTAAATTCTCTCAGCAATATATTCTACTCAACCCAATAATACCTAATACAATCTCAACAATACATATGTCTACCCAAAAGAACAACAACCCTCTCATCATTCTAATACATTCTACTTATACAAAATTGGGACAAAGCCCTTACAAAAACCCTGACCCTAAGAGGATAAGGTTTTTCGACTTTCTCTTTGACTTAATACCTCCTGGTCCTCAATCCACTTTCTCGGTGCTTTTCCACTTTCCAGCCGCTTCGCAACAGTTTTTCCACTTTGTAACTAATTTCTCCTCTCTTTCCGGCGACGCTTTTCCTTTATTCTCGACGCACTCCCCTATTTTCTGGTGCTGCTTTAATTCCTTCAAAACGCATTCGATTTTTCCCAAAATTTCCCTGCGCCAAAATTTCCCCAACACTAACATCTGAGTCACTCACGGACTCCAACATCTTTCATTGTCTGTGCTCGTGCTTCGTACATCTCTGTTATATGCAAGCATTGATCCTACTCTTGGATTCTCTTCTCTATCATGGCCTCTACCACCTACATGGTGACTGGAGGTATTAATATATCTCCCCCCACCAAGCCTATTTATTATATGCTCAATTTCATTGCATCAATATCCACGACCAACTTCTCTTCCTTCTTCTACAAGGGCTCCCATAGAGCCTGTCTTGCCATCTTTTGCGCCTGCATGATCTAGGATATTTTCATCTAGTGACTTATAAACAACTGCATTAAATGAGCATAAATTAAAGTGCACCATTAAAGAAGGAAAATATCAATAATTAAGAGACATAAGCATCAAATCTAAACACAAAAAAATTGATAATGGAGTTCATCCCTGGTGTACTACGTCTCAAGGTCCTGCTCTCAAATGGGTAGTCTCTTTCATTAACTCAGCAAAATAATTTGGAAAAATACATAAGTATACCTCATTCTGAAATCCAACTACATAAATAATGCTCAGATTAGAAAATAGTTAGCACCACTGAATTTGTGGCGTCGAATTACCCAAAAATGACTGTCTCCACGCCTCGATCTGACTCTGGCACTCCCAGGACCAAGAAGAATTTTTTCTTAGTTTTCGTGCCCCTCTACAACTTGCAATTAATGGCTAGACTGCATTGAATAGTGTTCCCAAGGCCATACCACATGCATGCCTCCTCACGAGGGTTGGGAGGACTCAAAATTTAAGTATTTTTTTCGGCGATTATTACAAATCATGGTCGTTGGCCTATTGGTTTGGGTGTGAAATTTAGGGCGTATAGTGGGGAGGAGGTCCTAGGGTCAAACCAACGGGCCTCCCCCTTTTGGCTTGGATTTGTTTGTAATATATATATATATATATATATATATATATATATATATATATATATATATATATATAATACATTTCTCTACCAATTTTAGCAGTGGCGCTATCCAGAATCCCAATGACTATAATGTAGCTAGATTTGGCGTGGTCCGTCAGATTTGGTGAACCCGCCAATCTTAATTTGTTTTCAAAATTTGATTTCAGGTTGTTATTGTGATTTTGATGCCTGCCATGTGGCAGCCCCTGATTGGGCTACGTGGCAGCCTCCCACTGGGCCATGTCAACCTCTTCCATGTCAGTGCCACATCAGCATGCCATGTCACTGTGCCACGCCATCATGCCACTTCATCGTATAGACCATACAAAATTCCACATGGAATGACCCTATTGGTCCAAGGATCGGCCTGAAAGTGCCAAACCCGTGTGACACATGGCAGTGTCTGGTGTTGCCACATCACCATGATGAAATCATGATGATGTCATCATGACACATGTCACCTTCTTCTCTTGCCACATGTGTTGTATGAAAGCTGACATCATCTATAGAGATGTTGACATCAGCAGTACAGATGTTGACTCATCCCCGACTGACTGGGCTAGCTTGACCAAACTTTGACCGTGAATATCTTTCAATCTGTAACTCCATTTGACGAGCCATTTGCGTCGTTAGAAATCTTGTGATGCCCTCTTCGCGATATTTTCATTTTCACTAATTTTTGGGAACTTTGAATATTTTCCCTTTCTCTATCTATTGAGGCCATTCTGAGCGTCCTGAGTTGCCTCTGCAAGTTCTGAGTTGTTCTTAGCCTTCTACGGATCATTTTTGGATCACTGCACCACTTTTTCCTTTGCATGTATGCTCTTCATCTCTACAATCATCTTGATATTCTCTAGTAGTGAAATTGTCTTTTGTCACTGCTTTACATCTTCCATTGTTGCATGCAAATTATATTCCTTCCCTTGCATCTCTTGTAGGCTCCCATCCTCTAAGAGTTGTGTCCATAGTTGGGTGCTCTTTTTCCATAGCTCTGTCATTATATGTATATTTTGTGCCATTTTCTATGAAAATGTTGTTTCATCCTACTCTATTTGCGCTATGACTTTTGGAGGAGTAGTAGGTACTGCATGCTCCTCCAACTCCTTGATATGTTCCTTATAATGCTCCATAGACTGCATTATTTTCCTTACATTCTCTTCCAAATATTCTCCCTATGTTTCTACGTTGTCTGATATGGATTGAAATACTACATTTATCTATTTCTCCATATCATCCATTTTTTGTTGTGCTATATTACTCGGTTTCCCTTCTTGGCTAGTTGCCCCCTTGAGTGAGGTGTTGCCTTCATGCACCAACTATACGTTCGTTGCATCAGACCTTTCCCTCGACTAAATCTCCTGGGCGACGCTAATTTTTAATTTATACATCTCCTTTGTTGGAATATTGGGCAAAGCCAAGTCCATTGTATCAATATCTTTTAAGGGATTATGTGTTGTCTCCTCATCAACAAATATCATCTTAGGTGTTATGATGAAGTTTACAGTCCCCTGCATCGTGATCTGCACTTTCTCTCCAGCAGGTGTTCCTTCTCTAGTCTTCGTTGTTTTATTTTTCTGTTGCTACTCTGCCCTGATATTCAACTGCTCCAATGCAATTTTCACTTCTTATATTTTCTCCAAAATAAATGACCTATGATTATCAGCATTCTCCCATACTTCTGACAATCGATATTTGACTATGGTGGCTTTCAGCTCCTCATCATCTATTTTCAGTGATGTTTTCATTGGAGTTCTGTGGGCCTTCGCCTTATTTCTAGAGCCACTTTTTTGCTCCCCTATTATCTTCTTTTGGGCGTCTGATGGCTCAAATGCCTCTGGAATATGTGTATCCATGTCTGCATCCTGACCAATTTCTTCCTCCACAGGTTTCTCCCGTGTCTATATTCTTATTCCTTCTATGCGCAACTTCTCTACTTTTCCCCTTGGTGCCTACATTGTGCACGGTAGGTTACTTGTAGAACCATGTTGTGATTTCTTTTGTGTCATGCTTTTATTTTGAATGGAGTTTATTTTCCCCACAAGACCTTGTTTCATATTCTTCTTTTTACTAGTGTCATCCCTACCTGTATGTTGTGCGGGGACTGCTATACTTTGCTTCTGAGTTTGTACTAATGACACTTTCCACTCCTCAGGCCACTCCTTGACCTCCATCTGGATGTCTTGCATCATCGCGCAGTAACTCAAGTGTATCCATTACATGGTTGTATCCTTTTTTTCTTGTAGCCACATGTTATGGCATGATGCTTGGAAATTTGCTATCTGTCCAAAATCCTGGACAATTTATGGGGAAATACTCCATGTGACTACCAAACTATTCTGGATCTCCATCAAGTATAGAGAAAATACATTTTTGTTTATTTTCTTTTCCTTTCGATCTGTTGTGCTTTGAAGCGACGTGTAGCGGGTTGCACCACACTTTCCCATCCTTTACAGGAACAAACTTTATGTCATTTCTTTCCATCCTACCAATGAAATGAGGATGAGTAACCACAATTAGTGGATCTCAGAGCCCCAATACTACATGTCCTTGCAATCCTACAAGAATGAGTTAAGTAGATAAGGGGCCCTACTCATCGAGCTCCCCTTCATGCACTACGCTGCAGCTTCTACCACTCCTGCCAATACTTCTTCCTTTCTGCACTTGCGCATTAAATTTTCAACCTAACATCCTTGTTGCGGGATCATTGATGTCACTGATCCTGATTCCCTTGTTACCTCTCTTTGTGCCATACGTTTCCTTGATTTCATCAGAGATGGATTTTTCTTTCATTTTTCCTCTAAGTATTGCTTTGGCTTCTCCCCATCCAGGGGTAGCCTTGTGATTACTACAATCAAATCAAAATTAATAGGCACTTGCCTATCCATCCATAGAATTCCTCCATGCACCCTTTCTAGGATTTTCTTCACACATCCATTGATGTTCTTACCATTCCTGAAGCATAGTATATCCAGTAAATTCATTATTCTCGTGTTGTAGAGCCCCATGATCCACTACGTAGGCTCCAATAGTGGCGTGCCTGATGGGCCCTCTCCCCTGTTATCCAAATAGATATGTGGCACCAAATCTAGGAATTTGACTGTGTATGCTATGTCATGATCATATTATTTTATGGTATCTACTCATCCCACCATCTCATCCTCAACCTTCACTCCCTAAAGGATCTTTGGAATCACGATTTCCAATTTTACCTATCTGCATGACATTCCTTGCGCACTGCTCTTAGCTCACACCTTATTCTTCCCTTGTGGGGATGACACCTCGACCTATGGTATTCCCTCATGCTCTGTTTCCTTCTCTTCTTCTGGCTCTAGGCCCCACTACGCTGAATCCATGGCTTGTTCATCCGTTTCCAGCCCTTTTCCCCTAGATGCATTGGATTATTTTCTCTTTGTTTCCTCCTTCGGTTGCCCCACCTCCTGTTCTAGGTTCTTTTCCTCCTCCACATGCGTGGTAGTATTCCCATACTCCGATGTGTGAATATCATCCACATCCATGATTGTGGGCATATCTTATGTCCCTATTTGTGTCACCCGAGCACTACTTATCATGTTTCGCTTGACCCTGCTCGGTGCTCCGACTCTCGATGATGACATCTTGTTGAAATTTGAACTACTGAACAAAAATATCCACTTTTTGTTACAACTTCTCACCCAACCCATGCTCAACCCTTCGCGCTATTAATGCTAACAATTATATTACATGAAAACCTCTAATGTTCTCCTATCTTTTTGTCATTTTGTTACCTTTCTTCTTTTCATGGTTTTTTTATTTTTCTTCTAACATATGCTATATACAATATGTAGAATCATACCTCATGTTTCTGTTTTTACCTCAGTATGTTAGGTTGACTGTCTTGATACAGTTTCAGTCGACTTCCATTCACTAGTCCTCTAAGATTCTTCCCTACCAGATCTTTGAGTTGCATAACACCTCCATTTGTGATATCCTCTACCTTATAAGTCCCTAACCAATGCATTTTGAACTTCCTAGGGTGTTGTAGATACCTATTTTCATAGAGGCGAACTAGATTTCCTTCCTTAAATCTTTTCTTCTTTATGTGCCTATCATGCCAATATTTATCTTTTGATTTTTGTACTTCTTATATGGATCTGAAAATTTTACACAGAATACTATAGACTGTACTCTAACCAAAACATTTGGTCATACTTAATTTGGATATGTTATGAAGAATTTATGATGTTTTTACCCAAAACACATGTTTAAGACTAGTTTGAGGAATAGCCACAAACCCTATTTTCCACTTAGTGTAACTCCAAAAATACAACAACCCACAAGCTAAAATTTGTACCACAACTACTTGGATATGTTTTTGTAATGGCCTCCCAATTTCTCGGTCTAAAGAATTCTAGAAAAAACTTTACTGTGAAAATGGTGAGATGACCTGTAAATAACATACCTTAGAAAGCATCATCAAAATAATTTATCCTCCCTTGAATTTCGGCCTTCTTTACTTCACCTTCCATCTGAAATTTGGATTAGATATCCTTTGGTTACCTCAGTCACCTGTAGATATTTAATATGCTCAAGTGTGATTTAAATGAGAGAGCCTTGCCTCTTATTTATACTTTCATGTAGCTTCCTCAAGGGTTTACCTTTTAACCATCTTAACCCACTTTCCTTATTTTAAGGTTAACCCACTTCTAACCACTTCTAACCACTTCTAACCACTTGTCCAATTATTAATTTATCCATTATATTTATTATTTAAATACTTCATTTTGTATCCACATTGAATTATAGTACACTCATCACTTCACTTTACCTCAAGGGGTTACCTTCTAACCATCTTAAACCACTTTCCTTATTTTAGGGCTAACCCACTTCTAACCACTTGTCCACTTAGTAATTTCTCCATTAACTTTATTATTTAAA
>ML779207.1:945690-957653 GCA_009831015.1 Picea engelmannii | reverse complement strand
TAAGAATATAGGTTGCAATATCTTCCTTTTCATTCATCTTCAAATTTTCAAATTCTGCTCTATGTCGTTGAAGCTTGACCTGCTTAACTTTTGGATCACCTTCGTAGATATTCTTGAGTTTATCCCATACCTCTTTAGCAGTGCTGCATCCCATCACTTTGCTAGAAATGGTTGGTGTCAATGCTACTAGAATAACATGTTTGGATTTTGAATTACAACTCATAATATTCTTCTCATTTGGATTGGTTGAATCATTATTTGGGATTACATAGCCATTCACAACTGAGTACCAAATGTCTACTCCCAAAGACGTTAGGTAAGTTTTCACTCTATCACTCCAGTATGCATAATTTCTTCCATCAAACATTTGAATCCCATTTGAAATGTGTTCATGGTCATCCATCTTTGCTTAGGATTTTCCTTCCAGTGGTTAAACTGTTCCGAAGGCAACCTGCTCTGATACCAAATGTTGATACTGAGATTGGGGTGAATCAATATCAAGTACAATTTAAAAAAAAAAACAACTTATACTTAAACCATTCAATTATATCCAATGATCAACGAACAATAGTATAAGAGTTACACCAATACACCACAATACACCATGCACAATATATGAGAAATAATCAATAGTTTTTGTTCAAGGGAAGTAATGACTTCCAAAGGTAGCTACAGCTTCCAAATGTAGAGGGAGGGATACAAATCCAAGAGGAATATACAATCCTACAATATCAAGAGAGAGTTTAACTCTCCATCCTTGCCCCTTCCTTCCACCCAAGAATATATGAGAGATAATAAAACTTTACATTAAATCATCACCATCAACCAATCATCACATAGAACCTGATAATGCTTCCTGAGACTTCTTCAATTTCTGCAATTCTTCAATTCTTGGAGTACTCTGATCTTGTAGATAATATTACTCAATGTATTCTCTAAAACTCCTCCAATTTTCACTCCTTGAATTCTCCACAAAAAGAGGTTATAGAAAGAATGGTAGACTTTATTCAATTTTGGTCTATTCAGAAGACCCAACTTGTACAGCATGCCCCGCGCTCAATATTTAACATCCGATTTGGAAACTCACACAAAAGAAACTAAAATCCGTACTCTTTCCAATGGAAGTGGTCCCACTTAATTTGGATTTTGTATGAAGAAGTTGTGACTTTTTTACATATAACACTTGTTTATTGACTAGCTTCAGGACTGGTCACAAACCCTATCTTCCATAGAGTGTATCTCCATAATTATAGAGAATAAAGAGATGAAATTTTTACCAAAGGTACCTTGATATGTCTTAGTAATACCATAGCGATTTCACCATTTGAATCATTCTAGAAAAAACATTATAGAAAAAATGGTAAGATGACATGAAAATAACATACCTTAGAACACATCACCAAAAGACTTCATCCTCCCTTGAAATCCGGCCTTCTTTTCTTCTTATTACCTCTGAAATTCGACTTGTATCAAATAAATGTATAATGATGTTTATTTATACCATTTATGTCACTTCCTTTTAACATTAGGGCTGACCTGACACATTCTTATTTTGTAATTCTTTTATTTAATTATCTTTAGGGCCTACATGTACTTCCTTCTTCAATTCACTTTGTCATCTTCAAAAATTCATTTCTCCTCAACCATGAGGATCCACATGACATGACACATACCACCAGAAACAACATGATGTATACTATCCATCCATGGGTGTTGTATCTGCATGTTCATTTTCCTTCATGTCCAAATACCTTCGTCAATTTTGCGGTCCAAAACCCATGACTAGGGTTGACATCAATGACAACAACCAATCTTCCAACAGTATGCATTGCATGTGTCCAAAACATATTTGTCAATTTGGAATCCATTATCATTGTTCAAGCCATTTCTTGTTTAATTATCATCCATTATGATAATTTTCTTTTGTCTCTGAACCACTCTTTGAACCAATCTATGAATCCATGCTTTCATCTATACTGTCCAAGACTCTACTTGTGCAATTGTCCATAATGTTGACCCATTTATCACTACACTATCATGAAGTATTGATTAATCCATAAAATTTTACTTCTGCTAACTGACTGTTATGGATCTGTCTTCTCAAACTCTGCAAGTTGCTTGAAGGATGGTTCTTTGGTCTATCACAGCTATCACATAGACTCCCCCTATATAATATTCACATTACCTAGGAGTCTCTAAGACGGATGGATTAGAACAATTTCTACTCTGATGTGTATTCATCATCATCTTCATTGGTATATTCATCATCTCTCTTAGATCTGAGTTCTTTCTTTCTGTCTGTGGATTAATATTTCACTACAATTCTTGAAATTACAATCTCTTGAACCTGTTCCTTAATTACCTATCCTTCTTTTCTTTTAGTTATTTTCCAAACCTTTATGTATCTGACATCTTTCTTTTTCTCTGTAGAATTTTCTTCATCTCGTTTTACTGCCAATCTTGCAATCTTTGGGACCTGGTCTTTGTTCACCTATTCTTCATGTTTTCTTATCCATAATTTCTTATATCTAATATCAATGTTCTATTTCATGGAAGTATCGAGCATGCTTCTACAATCACTAGCTATGTGTCCATAGTTATGACATTTGTAACATTCAATGTTACGTGGGGACACATATGCACTTATTTTTTGAACATTTATTTTATAATCCCTGTAATTTGCAACCTTATGTCCAAAATTAGTACAACAAAAATAATGACCATAAAAGAAATTTGCATACTTGGGAGTGAATGATGTTCTTTGTGGTGTAGTCCTTCTAAATTTCTGCCTTAACTGATCATGATCATGATTGAAGATTATTTGTGGCTTGAACATGAATGGTATTCTTGAAGATGTATCTTCAATACTTTTCTTAGATTCTGGTTGACCATGATTCCTTCCTTTGAGTACTTCTGCATAGCTCTTTCTATTTTCTTCATTCTTCTTTTCTAGCAACCTTGAGTGCTTCTCTTCATTCTCTATAATTGATGTGGATGTTTCTGTCTCTTCAATATTCTTATTGAGATTGACGATTTTACTTCTCAATGTGACAACTTCTTTTTCAAGCTTCTCAACCTCTTCTTCTTTATTCATTATATGTGACTTCATGACTTCTTCTATTCTTTTCACTTCTTCAAGAGGAATTTTTAATATGATTATTTCTTCTTCAAGTCCTTTCTCCTCTTGACCAAACTCTGCCTCAAGATGGTTTAGATCATCAGTTATTTCCTTAATATGATCTATCAATATCTTCTCTCTCATTTATGCTTCTTCCTTCTGTGCTTATATGTTGGCTTCCAAATATTGCCTTTAAGATTCAAGATTTTCTTCGATCTTTCTATCTTCTTCTAGTTGAGGTCTTAAGTTCTCGATGACCTGTTGGGATTCTTAAAAAATGTGAACAATTTCCTTTTGTTTCATCAATTATTTCTTGAGTGACTTGTTTTCTTCTCTTATTTCATCTAAAGAACTAATCAATTCTCTGTTGATTAATTACTCGTCATCTTCTGAATCTGTTTGACATGGTGAACATAATTCTTCTTGATATGTATCTGCATTTTTTTTGGCATTTTCGAAATCTGCGATGGGTGAATAATATATGTCATGTAACTTATCCCAAAGTTCTCTGGCTGATGAAAATTTACCAACCTTTTCTCGTACCGGATTAGGTAATCCTTCCCAGATGAAATCCATTGTTATTTTGTTATTCTTCTTCAATTCCTTCTTGGCTGCAGTATTTTCCTCTTTTGAACTATCATATCTTGTAACAACTGATAGCCAAATAAAATGTCCCTGTGCCCGTAACAATACTTTTGTCCTTCTACTCCACATCTCATACTTAAAACCATTTTGATCATTAACCATTGGTACTCTATTCTCATAATAATCCATGATCTCCTTCTAATGGTTAAACTATTTCCTGAAGGAACTAGCTCTGAAACCAATTGTTGGATTATTGAGAGGGGGGTGAATCAGTAATAGAGAAATTTAATCCTTTTTCACCACAAAATGCAAGTGTTATATCAATGTAGCATTATCATCCAATAATTGCAGAGTAAATAAAAAATGAACAAATGAGAAATCACACACATACACAGTACACCAGTGTTTTATGTGGAAACCCAAAGTGGCAGAAAACCACAAGATGTTTTTTCTTATATGTCTTTAAGAATTACATTAATTGGAAGCACCAAATTCCTTTGTTTTCCAGGTGAAACTGGAAGGAGGCTCCAACCCCCTATTTTCTCAGGATGCAACCTAAAGGAATCTCTAACTCCCCAATTCTCTGGCTACAACAAGAAGGAGGCTATAACCCCCAATTTTCTCAGGCTACAACCTGAGGGAAGATCCAACTCCCCAATTATCTAGATACAACTAGAAGGAGGATACAACCCCCTATGTTCTCTGGATACAACTGGGAGGTGGCTACAACCACATGTACTTGCCCCGTCCAACTTCCCTAATGTATAATTAGAATGATGAAACCATTGTCGCATTATCACTGTGAGATGTATTATTGTAAACTTGTACCAATAACTTGAAACATGCATCAACAATGTATCACCCTGTACCTCAACCTGTAATCAACTTGTACCATAAACAAGTGCATCAACCATCCACCAACCTATACCAAACAACCTGTAATCAACTTGTACCATAAACAAGTGCAACAACCATGCACCAACCTGTACCTCAACCTGTACCATGAACAAGTGCATAAAAAATTCACCAAACCTATACGAATAACCTATCCAAACAACCTGTCTCATTAATATTATCAGCCAAATCAGATCTACTCACCAATATCAATCACCAAGACAACTCTCAAAGATGTGCATCAACCAAGCACAACAACTCATAATCATCACCAAGATTAATATGTGCTTCTAATAATATACCAATACAAGTATGTTATGTCATTCATAAACCATGTGTCAACAATACTACTAACAAGTGCCTCCAACCATGTACCAAGTATGTACCAATCATGTATCAACTACTCATCAACTATGACTCATCAAGACGTACCAACATCATCAACTATATACCTCATGTATGTATCAACTCATCAACTACTTGTATCAACCATGTACCCAATATGTACCTCAACCAAAATCCCTCATGAATTTCATCATCCAAATCTGATTTATAACTCTGTAATATACGTGATGTATATGATCACATACCTGTAAACCTTCCTTAACTTTAACAACAAGAGACTAGCATTTTTATCAAACTTTACTTTAGTCTCACATGACTAGTTTTGGATTAGTCAGTAACCCTAACAGTGTTCTTCAGTTTGTTTTATGCAATTCCTCCAGGTGACACTACTTGGAACCTCTCATAAAAGGAGTTATATCAAAAATGGCATACCTTGTTGAATTTTGGCTTATTCTAGAGAGATAAATTGTAGTGTGTGGCCCACATGGAATATTTGTTGTATGGATGTAAATATTGTACACATAATAATACAGACTGTAATATAACCAACACATTTGGTCATACTTAATTTGGATCTGTTATGAAGAAGTTATGACATTTTTACCCAAAACACCTGTTTTAGACTAGTTTTAGGACTAGCCACAAACCCTATTTTTCATGGAGTGTAACTCCAAAAATACAATGACCCACAAGCTGAAATTTGTACCACAACTACTTGGATATGTTTCTGCAATGGCCTACCAATTTCACTATCTAAATCATTATAGAAAAAGAGTTATTGTGAAAATGGTGAGATGCCCTGTAAATAACATACCTTAGAAAGCATCATCAAAATAATTTATCCTCCCTTGAATTTCAACGTTCTTTACTTCAACTTCCCTCTAAAATTTGTCTTAGATATATTTTGGTTACCTCATTCACCTGTAGATATTAAATATTCTCAAGTGTGATTCAAATGAGAGAGAATTTCCTCTTATTTATACTTTCATGTAGCTTCCTCAAGGGGTTACCTTTTAACCATCTTAACCCACTTTCCTTATTTTAAGGTTAACCCACTTCTAACCACTTGTCCAATTAGTAATTTCTCCATTAAATTTATTATTTAAATGCTTTATTTTGTATCCACTTTGAATTATAGTAGATGTATCACTTCACTTTACCTCAAGGGGTTACCTTCTAACCATCTTAAACCACTTTCCTTATTTTAGGGCTAACCCACTTCTAACCATTTGTCCACTTAGTAATTTCTCCATTAAATTTATTATTTAAATAATTTATTTTGTATTCACTTTGAATTATAATACATTCATCACTTCACTTTATTATTTACCTTCTAAAATCTCTTAAACCACTTTAACTACTTTGACCTTTTGGGGCTTCTAGATGACTCATGATGGGTCTCCAACTTCACATGGCCATAACTCTCTATCTGTGAGGAGTTATGTGACGTTCCACATACCAATAGAAATGGAATGACATGTACTATCCATGTAGAATAGTAATGCCTTTAAATATATCAAAATTCATACCATTATCCATCAAACAAACTTGGGTCCATTACCCAAACCTAGGTTCTCCAACTTCTTATGGCCATAACTCTCTAACCGTGAGGAGTTATGTGACATTCCACATACCACCGGAAATGGAATGACATGTAATATACATATAGAATATTCTTACGTTCAAATATATTAAAACACATACTATTATATATGAAAAAATCTTGGGTCCATTACTCAAACCTTTGGGCTACCGAACTTTCTCCAAGGGTTGACATCAATCACTAATGGTTTAAATAATATACAATATCACTCTCCAATGGTTGAAATAAATGAAAACCAACAATCCATACCAACTATCCATCAACCTAATCCAACCAACTATCCATACTAACTATCCATCAACCTAAGCCAACCAACTATCCATACCAATTTTCCATCAACCTAAGACAACCAACTATCCATACCAACTATCCATCCGAAATTTGCAAAGGATATGCAGAATGAATTTGAAATGTCATTACTTGGAGAACTATTCTTCTTTGTGGGTCTTCATATATGTCAAATAAACCAATGAATTTTTATTTCTCAAACTAATTATATCATAGAAATGCTAAAGAGGTTCAGAATGGAAGATTGCAAATGACTTACCTGTTGGAAAATATTGCACAAACAACGAATGCATGTTGGAAATAGACAGGGAATCAACGAATGGTTGTCATTGATGGCAAGTCTGTATTAGACAGAAATCCCTTACAACAATCTTTCATGAATCAATCGTAGCCATTGGATCATCAAAGATGAATATAGATCATAGATTCAAGTCACTGTCGGAGTATCGGGGATCGAGACTTTGAAATGTCCAATTCACTTGACAAAAAGAACCCTGAAATCGCGATATGCAATTTCATGATTTGATCACAGCCGTTAAGATAAGATGAGATTTGGACCGTTGATCACAGCCTGTGTCGGAGTTTCGGGGATCACGAATTCAAAAGACAAAGAACACAATGCAACGAAAATTCGGATTTCGTGATATGCGATATCGCGACTCAATGGTAGTCATTGAGCCAATAAATGATCTGGACCGTTGATTTAACTTCTTATCGGAGTTTCGGGGATCGCGAATTCAAGAGGCAAAGAACTCAATGCATCAAGAATACCGATTTCGCGATATGCGAAATCGCGATTGAATATGAACCGTCAGATCAAGAAATGATCTGGACCGTTGATTTGACCTCTCACGGAGTTTCGGGGATCGGGATTTGTAAGTGACAAAAACTATGAACGTTAGGAATTTCGAAATCGCGATGAGTAATATCCCGACTTAATATGAACCGTCAGATCTAGATATAATCTGGATCGTTGATCTGATTTCATTATGGAATTTCATAGATCGGGATTTGGAGGTGACAGGAACATTGAACACAAGGAATTACGAATTCGCGATATGCGAAATCGCGAAATCGCCTTTCACATAAATCCTTGGTCACATCCCTTGGTCACGGGAAGAGAAGGAGTCAGTCCAGATAAGCTCCATTTCGGAGTTTCGGAGATTGCGATGTGAAAGTGTTGAGACACTTGGGCAAAGGAATGCCGAAATGCCGAAACCCAATTTAAAAGGAAAATATAATAAAGATCATCCAACAGTGCGGATAAAGCTTGAATGTGATCGGAGGGTTGTTGTTCTTCTCACACATTAAAGCTTCAGTTATGAATCTGTTAAGAGAAACAGACTCATGATGATGAATCGGTTAGCGTTTCAGTTGCTAGGATAGGTGTTCTTGTTTCGGGTGACGGAAGGCGAAGTGGAACCATCGGAGAGGTATGCATAAAAGAAGATGAGACAAATTGTGTATGGTTGGTCGTTCTGAAGGAAAAATGAGTAAACAGTAATAAAAGGAAAATGAGTAGAGGCATAGCATGAAATTAAGAAAATGCACAGAGCGAGATGAAATGCAGAGCAGAAGCAGAGCAGAATGATAGAAAGAGCAGAAGCATAACAGAATGATAGAAAAGGTGATGCAAAGCAAACCTGCTAAACAACCAAAAGAAGAAAAGAATTGCAGAACATTTTGTTGAAGATCAGATACAGAGAAAGATTGGTAAGATTTGATTTATCTGTGTAGTTGTCTATGTATTCATTATTTAATATTCAAGGGTGGTTGGGAGGTGCTAGGGAGGAGAATTGTCCTCAGAGGTTCAAGTGGGAGCTTGAACACAGGAAGTTGTAGCTTCCATCTGGTTGTAGCCAGAGAAACAAGGGTGGCATGGTGGTGCTAGGGAGAACAAGTGTTCTCTGTTATACAAGTTGGAGCCTGTGTAACTGGAAGTTGGTGCTTCCATCCAGTTGGTGCTGGAACATTCAGAAAGTTGGTGCTTCCATCCAGTTGGTGCTGGAATATTCAGGGAGTTGGTGCTTCCTTCTAGTGGGTGCTAGAGAAACCAGAGAGTTGGAGCTCTCAAACAAGTTGTAGCTTGTAAAACAGACGTAGCAACCTCACATTGAGTTGGTGCTCAATTGTAAATGATGTACAGAACTGAAAAAGACTGCATATCATTTCGAAGAAGAAGAGGTTTTCTCCCTTTATGGGTTTCCTCGTGAAAATCTGTCTCTGTGTGTATTTTATGTGTGAATGATGGTCTTTGCTTTTACTGTCCATATGTTGTATATTGTTGATGACCACATGAAGAAAGATTAATAATGTTTTAACAGAATTAAAATTGTTTAAGCTCACATACAACTGATTCACCCCCCCTCTCAGTTGTTTTAGTATTTTCAACAATTGGTATCAAAGAGGGTTCTTTTTATTTAAAGGTAGATCTGTAAGCTTGAACATGACAAGTCATGAAGGGACTTCAGCCTCTAAGCCCCCTCTGTTTGATGGAACAAATTTTACCTTCTGAACTATTAGAATGAGAACATATTTAATGGCTTTGGGTGCTGATGTTTGGGATGTAGTAGAGACTGGATATACAAAGCCTATTGTGCTAGCCACCAAGGATGCTAAGTTAGATTTTAGTTTTAACGCTAAGGGGATGAATGCTATCTTGAATGGACTTACTAAAGCTGAGTTTGTAAAGATGATGCATCTTGATATTGCCAAAGCAATGTGGGATAAACGTATTAACAGTTATGAAGGAAATGAGAAAGTAAAAGGTGCCAAACTTCAAACCTACAAATTGAAATTTGAACAACTAAAGATGAATGAAGATGAAACAATTAGCAAGTATTTTTTAAGAGTTGAAGAACTTGTAAATGCCATGAAGGGTCTAGGTGAGACGTTTGATGACTCACTCTTAGTTCAGAATATTTTAAGATCCCTGCCTGATAAATTTAATCCAAAAGTATCTGCAATAGAAGAATTAAATGATCTTAAAACTCTGTCCATTGATCAACTTCTAGGAACTCTAACTTCATATGAAATGAGAATTAACAAAGATAAATCTAGTACTAGAGAAGCATCTTTTAAAGAAGACAAGAATACTGATTCAGAATTAGATGATATTGAGGAAAAATTTGTGAGAAGGTTAAAGAAAGGATCAGGAAAATATCAAGGGAAGTTGCCTTTCAAATGCTTTAACTGTGGTAAGATAGGTCATTTTTCTTCTAAGTGTCCTCATCAGAAAAAGGACTAGAACTCTGATGATGAAAAGAAGTACAAGTACAATAAATATAATAAGAAGAAAATTTTGGTTGCAAATAATGTCAATTCCTCAGAAGACACCGATAGTGACTCATTCGGTGAAGATAAGGCAAATGACTTCGTAATTATGGCCAAAGAGGATCATGATAATAAAAGAACAGGTAGTGATGATAATGAGGAAGAAGCTGTGGTGGATTTGGAAGGAGAACTAATCAGCACACTGGAAGAAATTGATAGACTCAGATCCAAAAACAGAAAGCTAAAACAATTGTTAACACAGTTTGAAAAAGATAGTAAAAAACCTGAAGAAGGTTTTTCTCTGCTGAAAGTGGAATTAGAAGAGGCAAAGAAGATAGAAGACATACTAAAAAAACAACTGTCAGAGAAGAAACTCAGGTGTGAAGCCCTAGAAGAAGAAATAGTAAAGACTAGAAAAGAAATGGAGAAATTCAAAGAACTGTATCATCAAAATCTTCCAAGTATAAAAGCATCAGAAGAATTAACCTCCATTCTAAATCAGCAAAGAAATCCAAAGATGAAAGATGGATTGGGATATGAAAGGATCAAGTAGTGATAATCCAAGTAACACAGAATCGATCAAGTTGGTCAGATCCTCAAACATTGACAACAGTCACTCTGCAGAAATAAAGAAAGAAAATCAACCATCAAGAAGAAATGAAAGGAGAAACCCCAGAACAGAATTTGTAGACCAGAAAGTTTATCGGCATGAAAGAAATTGACCTCCTCAAAGAAGACAGACTTTTTCAAGGTACAAAAATTTCTTCCATGGTTATTGTTTTTTCTGCTCTAACTTTGGCCACAAAGCTATAAACTGTTCTCTAAGATTTAGATATGAACAATCAAGATACTCAATGAGTAACTATCTTCCACAACAAATATTGAGACAGCCAAGCAACAAATAGCCACAGACTATAAATCATGTGATGACTGGCAGAAGGATACAGGTGAGACACAATAAGAATTATGAGCATAACAATCGTTATGATCCTTTATTCAGTGAACCAGAATGTTACAACTGTCATAATTATGGACATAAAGCTGCAGACTGTCGTTTAAAGAACTACAATCCAGACTTGAACTCCACTGCTGAAAATGTCAAGGTTTGGAAGAAGAAAGTAGAGGACAAGTGTGGACTAGTACTATCATCTCAAAGGAAAAAGAATCCCTGGTATATTGACAGTGGATGCTCCAAACACATGACTGGAGACAAAAGTAAGTTTCTTACTCTAAGTGATAGCAAATCAGGGAATGTAACTTTTGGAAATGATGCACCAGGAAAGGTGAAAGGTAAAGGAATTGTGAGTTTGGGTAACGGAAAAGAAAATCTCAAGATGTGTTGCTTGTAGAGAATTTGAAACATAATCTGCTTAGTGTCAGTCAAGTCTGTGATCGAGGGTGTGAAGTTGTTTTTACCTCTAAAGACTGTAAAATCAAATCTGTGGATTCAGGTAAGCTATTTGCAAAAGGTATAAGAACAGAAAACAATGTATATGTTTTAAAAGAAGAAGAAGAAGAAGAATGCAACTTAAGCAAATATGATGAAAGTTGGTTGTGGCATAGGATACTTGGTCACCTAAATTTTGATCACATAATCAAGCTCAAAAACAATGGGGCAGTAAAAGATCTTCCGAAGATATCAAAGCCTTATGACTCTGTCTGTAAGCCTTATCAGATAGGAAAGCTTACTCGCACTCAATTCAAATCGAAAAATTTTCCTTCAACAGAAAAACCTCTTTAGTTAGTACATATGGATCTATGTGGACCATCAAGGAAAGAAGGTACAGGAAAATAAAATTACTTTATGTTGATTATTGATGACTATTCTAGACTAACTTGGGTTGCCTTTTTGAAAGA
>ML779207.1:929762-944987 GCA_009831015.1 Picea engelmannii | reverse complement strand
ACAATACTTGGGAGCTTGTTCCTAGACCTGAAGATAAGAATGTAATAGGTTCCAAATGGGTCTTCAAGAACAAAATGAATGAAAAAGGACAAGTTGTTAGAAATAAAGCCAGATTGGTCTGTAAAGGATATGCTCAAGTTGAATGAAAGGACTTTGATGAAACTTTTTCACCAGTGGCAAGATTGGAAGCTATCAGAATTTTTCTTGCTTATTTCTGTCATAAGAATTTCAAAGTTTATCAGATGGATGCTAAGTCAGCGTTTCTTAATGGTGATCTAGAGGAAGAAGTATATATGGAGCAGCTTGAAGGATTCTCATTGACAGACAATCCTAATTATGTTTGTAAGCTGAAGAAAGCCTTATATGGACTAAAACAAGCACCACGAGCTTGGTATTATAGACTGGACAAATTTCTACAAGAAAAAGGGTTCAAGAAAGGTATTGTTGACAGTAACCTTTACATTAAGTCTGAAGGTGATAATTTACTAGTTGTTTTGATTTATGTAGATGATATTTTTTTTTGGTTGTACTAATGAATCATCTATCCAGTGGTTTGCTAACTCTATGCAAACATAATTTGAAATGTCCATGATAGGAGAATTGTCATATTTTCTTGGCTTACAAGTAAAACAAAGATCTGCAGGAATTTTCATTTCTCAAGAAAAATATTTGAAAGAAATTTTGAAGAAATTTCAGATGGAAGATTCTTCTACAGTTAGCACACCTATGGTGGTTGGTTGCAAGCTGAGTAAACATGATATCTCACCTGATGTTGATCAAAGAACATATCGCTCTATGATAGGCAGTCTTTTGTACATCACAACATCTCGTCCTGATATAATGCAAGTTGTTGGAATGGTAGGTCGTGTTCAGTCTGCCCCTAAACAAATTCATTTGGTAGCTGTTAAAAGAATATTCAAATATATGAAGGGAACAATGACATATGGGCTGTGGTACCCTAGAAATTAGTTTTTTCAGTTAACTGCTTATTCAGATGCAGACTGGGAAAACTGTGTTGATGAGAGAAAAATCACCAGTGGAGGAGCATTTTTCCTGGGTGACTCATTAGTTGCATGGCTTAGTAAGAAGCAAGGATCTATTTCTTTATCCACTACAGAGGCAGAATACATTGTTGTTGCTACTTGCTGCACATAAATCTTATGGATGATACAAACTCTTGCAGATCTGAAGATAAATTACTCTGATCCTATTTCAATTCACTGTGATAACACCAGTGCTATTAGTGTCTCCAAGAATCCTATTCTTCATTCCAAGAATAAGAATATTCCAATCAAGTACCACTTTCTCAGAGAACAAGTTACAAACAGAATTTTTCAACTGAATTATATACCTTTTACAGAACATATTGCTGATATTTTTACTAAACCATTAGCTGTGACCCCGTTTGGATATCTTCGTCAAAATTTGGGGGTTATAATCTCTTGTGTCTAATATGTGCACCTGGTCAGGGGGAGTATTTATTGAATATCTGGTGAATTTCCTAAATGCTTATAGACGACAGGGGGAGTCAGTTTTGCAAACAAGATCATTGGGAGATTGTTTCTTCTTTGACATTGATGTCAAAGGGGGAGAAAAGATCACTTTCGAAAGCATAAGCAGAGTCGAGTGGAGCAGGAGAAGAGTCGAGCCAAAGCAGAGTCGTTTCGGGAGTAGAGTCGAGTCCGAAAGGAATTTGGGTGCTTGTGTTTCCATCAATGCCAAAGGGGGAGATTGTTGGCAAATAATGCACAAACAACGAATGCGTGTTGGCAACAGACAGCGAATCAGCGAATGGTTGTCATTGATGGCAAGTCTGTATTAGACAGAAATCCCTTACAACAATACTTCATGAATCAATCGTAGCCATTGGATCATCAAAGATGAATCTAGATCGTAGATTCAAGTCACTGTCGGAGTATCGGGGATCGAGACTTTGAAATGTCCAATTCACTTGACAACAAGAACCCCGAAATCGCGATATGCAATTTCGCGATTTGATCGTAGCCGTTAAGATAAGATGAGATCTGGACCGTTGATCACAGCCTATGTCGGATTTTCAGGGATCGCGAATTCAAAAGACAATGAACACAATGCAACAAAAATTTCGATTTCGCGATATGCGATATCGCGACTCAATGGTAGTCGTTGAGCCAAGAAATGATCTAGACCGTTGATTTAACTTCTTGTCGGAGTTTCGGGGATCGCAAATTCAAGAGGGAAAGAACTCAATGCATCAAGAATACCGATTTTGTGATATGCGAAATCATGATTGAATCTGAACCGTCAGATCAAGAAATGATCTGGACCGTTGATCTAACCTCTCACGGAGTTTCGCGGATCGGGATTTGTAAGTGAGAAAAACTATGAACGTCAGGAATTCCGAAATCACGATGAGTAATATCCCAAATTAATATGAACCGTCAGATCTAGATATAATCTGGATCGTTGATCTGATTTCATTATGGAATTTCGCAGATCGGGATTTGGAGGTGACAGGAACATTGAACATAAGGAATTACGAATTCGCGATATGTGAAATCGTGAAAGCGCCTTTCACATAAAGCCTTGGTCACAGCCCTTGGTCACGGGAAGAGAAGGAGTTAGTCCAGATAAGCTCCATTTCGGAGTTTCAGAGATCGCGATGTGAAAGTGTCGAGACACTTGGGCAAAGGAATGCCAAAATGTCGAAACCTGATTTAAAAGGAAAATATAATAAAGATCATCCAACGGTGCGGATAAAGCTTGAATGTGATCGGAGGGTTTTTGTTCTTCTCACACATTAAAGCTTCAGTTATGAATTTGTTAAGAGAAACAAACTCATGATGACGAATCGGTTAGCGTTTCAGTTGCTAGGATAGGTGTTCTTGTTTCAGCTGAGGGAAGGCGAAGTAGAACCGTCGGAGAGGTATGCATAAAAGAAGATGAGACAAATTGTGTATGGTTGGTCGTTCTGAAGGAAAAATGAGTAAACAGTAAGAAAAGGAAAATGAGTAGGGGCATAGCATGAAATTAAGAAAATGCATAGAGCGAGATGAAATGCAGAGCAGAAGCAGAGCAGAATGACAGACAGAGCAGAAGTAGAACATAATGATAGAAAAGGTGATGCAGAGCAGACCTGCTAAACAAACAAAAGAAGAAAAGAATTGCAGAACAGTTTGTTGAAGATCAGATACAGAGAAAGATTGGTAAGATTTGATTTATCTGTGTAGTTGTCTATGTATTCATTATTTAATATTCAAGGGTGGTTGGGAGGTGCTAGGGAGGAGAATTGTCCTCAGAGGTTCAAGTTGGAGCTTGAACACAGGAAGTTGTAGCTTCCATCTGGTTGTAGCCAAAGAAACAAGGGTGGCGAGGTGGTGCTAGGGAGAACAAGTGTTCTCTGTTATATAGGTTGGAGCCTGTGTAACTGGAAGTTGGTTCTTCCATCCAATTGGTGCTGGAACATTCAGGAAGTTGGTGCTTCCATCTAGTTGGTGATGGAATATTCAGGGAGTTGGTGCTTCCTTCTAGTGGGTGCTAGAGAAACCAGAGAGTTGGAGCTCTCAAACAAGTTGCAGCTTGTAAAAAAGAGGTAGCAGCCTCACATTGAGTTGGTGCTCAATTGTAAATGATGTACAAAACTGAAAAAGACTGCATATCATTTCGAAGAAGAAGAGGTTTTCTCCCTTTATGGGTTTCCTCATGAAAATCTGTCTCTGTGTGTATTTTATGTGTGACTGATGGTCTTTTCTTTTACTGTCCATATACTGTATATTGTTGATGACCACATGAAGAAAGATTAATAATGTTTTAACAGACTTAAAATTGTTTAAGCTCACATACAACTGATTCACCCCCCCCCCTCTCAGTTGTTTTAGTATTTTCAACATTACCACTCCTATGCAAACTAGTTGCAAGTTGAGAAAAGATGATGATTTAAAGTCTACATACTAGAGGAAATACAGGTCAATATTGGTAGCTTACTATATGTGACAACATCTAAACCATATGTAATGAAGGAAGTTGGACAGGTGGCACAATTTCAAGCAGCACCAAAGGAATCACATTTCTTAGCAGTAAAGAGGATTTTCATATATCTCAAAGGAACATAAGAGTTTGGATTATGGTATCCAAAAGGAAAGGATCTATCACTTATTGCCTACACAGATGCAGATTTGGCAAGTTGCATTGATGACCGACAAAGCACCAGTGGAGCAACGTTCTAGTTAGATCTACAGGTTTAGTATGATGAGCCCATTCCAATCTACCATGATAATACAAGTGCCATTTGTATCTCAAAGAACCTGGTGATGCACTCCAAGAAGAAGAAAATTCCAATAAAGTATCACTTTCTATGGGAACAGGTTGCAAGGAAGAACATTAGAGTTGAATATGTGGGCACAAAAGAACAAGTTGCATACATATTTACAGAACTTCTTCCAAGGGAATCCTTTGAGTATTTTCGACAGAGACTCAGAGTAATTTCTACTCCAAAATGAATTATTTTGAATGCTTATCCTATATGTCTTATATTTACACAAGGAAGCACTATAAAGAGGACAGTTCAGGTTGGGGGATCAGTTTTAGGATGATTTTTGTTGGGGGGAGTATTCCCAAGGACATTTCAGTTAGGGGGAGCAGAGCCAGATGGAAAGATACCTTTTCCATTGATGACAAATGGGGAGAAATTTATCATATGTAGGATAGAAATGCTTGGAGAGAGAGCACAGAGACATGTAGATAGGGGGAGCAGCCCCAAGGAGAGTTTAATCAGGGGGAGCATCCCCAAAGGGAGATACCCTTTTCCATTGATGTCAAAGGGGGAGAGATAGAAAGATTGATGAGGAATATAAGCATGAATGTTATCATGACTAAGTGTTTCCATCAATGTTGGTGTTGCCATCAATGCCAAAGGGGGGTATTGTTAGACAGTTGGCTTAGGTTGATGGAAAGTTGGTATGGATTGTTGGTTTTCACTGATGTCAACCATTGGAGAGTGATATTGTATATTTATTTTAACCCTTATTGATTGATGTCAACCCTTGGAGAAATTACGATAGCGAATTTCGGTAGCAAAAAGGTTTGGGTAATGGACCCAAGGTTTTTTGTTTTGTTTGCTAGTTTGTCCGTGACCTATGGGACTAGCTTGTGGCTGAGAAAACATGACTTGGGGGAATATAAGCCATCAAAATAACCCAAGGATCACACCCGGCCTGAGCCACACCAACCCTTAACATGGATAAAAACAATTTCCTCGTAGGTTTAAAACCGGTAAATTTAACATCACGGAGTACCTTATCATTCAATAATTTAAAGAAATATTCCATGAAATTATTTAAGTTACTTACTTTCTTTGTTTTCTATCCTTTGTAAGTATGATCCAAATACTGAGGAATATCAAAAATATAAGTATCATATCTCGACATAGTGTTTGATGTGGATGCTTCATTCTTCTTCAGAAATTCCTTCTTTGCTTCCTTGAAAGTTTCCTTATCCTTATTTGCATCAAACTGTTGTTGTGTCTTAGTGGTCTTATGAATCCAACACTGAGATTCCTTCTTCTAATCCTGTGCATATGCCCCTGTCTTCACTCCTCCTCTAGTCACTATATTAATGTTCCTCCTAGGATCCCTTATTTCTACAGCAATCCACTGAACATTCTGGTTATTTATATTTCTCTTCTCCCGGATCTTTATCAATAACTTCGGGCACTCTTATGTCACATGATTTGTTGCACAACAGTACATACATATTGTTGATGGTTGAGAACAATCTATTGCATAGTTTCCTTATTGTTAACAATTATGGTATATAATAAGCCCTCTGCCTCTGCCCATTCCTCCTCTTCCTCTACCTCTGAATCCTCCTTCGTTCCCCCATGGATCCATGTTGTTTTGATGATATTGTGGTGCCTGATTATACTACAGGGGTTCCTAAAACTATGGCACCACTTGAAATTGTTACGCATTGCCAAACTATGGCGTATTTTTTCCTATCATCAACTCATCTTGCATCATGTATGCATATGAGGTTCTTTCCTTCATTAAATCCAGAGTTCTACAATTTTTGTCTTCATGGCCCACTAATTTACAAAAGTTACAAAAAGTACTATTCGATTCTATATTGTACAACTGCATCATAGGATAGTGATAAGGATCATGCCCATGTGTCTTGCATATTTCACACCAAGTCCCTCCTGTAGGAAAAGTATTTGGCAGTTGTACTCCGAGATACTGCACAAATGTTAGACACTCATTCTTGTGATGTCCCTCTAATCTGCACAGAGTACACCATACTGCTTCTCTTTTCTCCCTACTCTTATTTTGGTTTAATTTCACTGTCAAGTTCTTCATTTCTTCCTTCATCTCTTCTATAGTTGGATTTGTCTATTTATATTGCTCCTCCTCTAGCTGCATCATTTCTTGTAGTGCCTCTTCCTGGTTTTTAAATTTATGTTGTCTCAATGGATATTTGAAATGTGGTAACAGATAATTTATAAACAACTATCTATGTTGCATGTCAGAAATGGGATACTTCAATTTAACTTTTAAAATCTTGAACTTTTGATCAATGTCCCATACTAATTCTCTTTGTTTTTGTATAACCTCAATCATCTCATTAATAAAATTATCCTCTGATTTTGGACTATGAAACTCAATGATCAATGCCTGCTTGATCTCTGTGCACCCTATGGATTTTTTACTACTAGGTTCATGTTCCAATCCAGTGCACGGTTTCTGAATGTTATTGTTAATTGCAATACTTTTGTTGCCTCGTCAATGACTCTTTTCACCTACCATATTTTATCACACAATAATATGTTCTTCTTTGGGGATTTTGATCCATCCCCATGAAACTATGGTAATATTATCATTGGATGTACTCCTATCATTATTGAATGTGTTGTACCTACTCCGCATGGTACTACTATCTGTTTACTATTGTTTGGACTTGAGATCCCACTGGTGTTGCTACTGGTACTTCCACTTGTACTACTACTTGTACTACTACTAGTACTTCCACTTGTACCACTACTTGTACTACTACTAGTACTTCCACTTGTACCCTCACTTCTATTCGGATCTCCTAGCTTCTTTTGATCGTCGGTCATTGTTTCTCTAAACAACTATTTCTTTGATGATGTGTTAATCGTACAAGGGGTTGTAGGTTCTACACTGATTCAGATCTAGACATGAGTATCTTCTTCCTCATTAGATCCTTCTCCTCTAGTATTTATTTCATATGTGGAATCCAATATTTCTTCAATGTGCTCCACAACATGGAGATCCTGTACCTCTTCTTCATCACTCTCCAAGCCTTCCCTCTCAGCTACTTCTCTTTTCTTCCTATTAAGATTATATTGGTAGGGTATTCCATTGAACGTCGTTCTTTCCTTCTCCATAATTTCTTAGATCTCCTCTTGATCCATCATAATAGGAACTTTCGCGTTACTACACTCTTCTCTATCCATTTATCCCTCCATCTCCGACCTTCCTTAGTGTTTCTCCTAACTCCCCCATGCACACAGGGTAGTTTAGTTGTCTGATTCCATAGTTAATACCCCTTTATCATGCAATAATTTATTTATCGAAGTGTACAATGATATGATATACCTTCCCCTAGGACCCTTAAGAAACTCTTGGTCTGCTACACTATCATATTTCGATGTATCTACTGTAAAATCATTTATATACCCCACTATAATGTTGTCTAGCCAGAAATCTACTGTGCTCATGAATTTGTCATTTACCCTTTTCAACCGCGCGATACTTTCTTCTATCCACTCCACTGATATAACCCTATTTTTTAGATGGGCATCCTTCAACCATGTTATCCACTCCTGTAATAGCGTGGAAAACTCAATAAATAAACTCTTGTGTATTTCACTAAATACGTATCTCTCAAAATACTTTATTGGCTTAAACCTAGAGCTTTTATTATCTTTATTGGAAAACTCTAGTTCCTGGACTGTCAACCATCTTTCAATCTCTTCTTTCATGGGGTTCCAACCTAAAACAATTCCCTTTCTTAATCCCTCATGCTATATTGCATCATACATCCCTCCGAATCTAATCTATTGAGTTCCAACCAGCAACAAAACCATTGTTGGGTTTACTATGGGCTGACCTAGGTTCTAACTACAATATTACCAACAAACCTTATACCATTCACCCTTCTAAATACCAAAAGGAAACACAGTGCATGGATTTCACTGCATAATCTCACCCGAGATGGCTTCTATGGGTGTACACAAGAGTCAGATGTCTGTAGCCCTAGGATAGGATGTGTTTCTCTCGGAGGCATTTAACCTACTCATTGTTAACCTTCAAACCTCATTAGATCTCACTCCATACCATTGTCACAATTATTCTAATAGGAATTCATTAACCATCATAACCATATGTGTTCAATGACAAGTCGTTATCTACTGTAAGACAATATTCTGATCTAAACACTAGTTATAGAATTCATTTATTTAGTGTTATTCTACATATTCCATTAGCTTATTCTTACTGCGAAGTGCTCGTTCCTTTATGATATAACATATTCATCACAAAAAATCATTAAAGTAAATACAATCATGGATGATGCATGTAGTCGCATAAAACACAGATATATCTTGGTTCACCCCCCCCTCCTTAGGCTATGTCCACAAAGATTTGTCGCTTGGGCTCTTTATTCTAATTCTCTCCACAATTCTTTGTCTCTTCAGATATTGTACAATTCTTATGCCATTACATTTTATATCCACATATCACTAAAGTCTCTCATCAAGATCTTCTACTCAACCCAAAAATACCTAATACAATCTCAACAATACATATGTCTACCCAAAAGGACAACAACCCTCTCATCATCCTAATACATTATACTTATACAAAATTGGGACAAATCACTTACAAAAACCCTAACCCTGAGTGGATTATGTTTTTCCACTTTCTCATTGACTTAATCTCACCTAGTCCTCGATACAACCATTGCTCCAATTGATCCACAACATTTTTTCCACTTTGTAACTGATTTTCTCAGCGCTTCTTTTTCCTCTTTTTATGGCGTTGCTTTTCCTTTATTACCGACCTGCTCCCCTATTTTTCAGCGCTTCTTTAATTCATTCAAAATATCTTCTATTTTTCCCAAAATTGGCCTGTACCAACAATGGTAAAATCATTTGAGAACCTAGCCTAAAATTGCATACTTCATTAGTGTTGCAAACTGATATCTATGTTGTTGAACCCCTGTTATTAGTAAGAATCTTCAATTTTCTTCCTTTCATTACATATCTCAATGGTTGTTCCTTTATTCCTCCTTCTCAAAAGGTGATCTATATCATCTCATTGATGTGTATAAATATTTGGACAAGGTGGACTCTAGGAGAGAAGTTATGTCATTAAACCATAAAACTCTTGTTCATTCTATTTTCACACACCAACTGTCATAACAAATTACTAAAAGCATCCAAGAAATGAGTATACATGTTGGCCAAGGTGGCTACTAGAAGACGCTCCAGAACCAAAAGATGAATACATTGAGCCTCCATAACCAACATCAATTTTGGTCAAAGTTTTTGTTTTCATGCATTTTACAACATGTTTTGTGATGGCTATGAGTTTTAAACCACGATTAACAATTTTTGTGTTTTCCTCAAGTCATATATCAAGATAATAATTGTTTTGCAACATTTATGGACTCCTGGAATAAGTTTTGAGGTGTTGAAACTTTTCAAAAGTGAAACTGGATGCTACAAGAAATTTTGCAGTGACGACACTGCGAACTGGTAATTTATGACAGTTTGTAAGCATTAGCACATAACAAAGGATTGTTTGATCATAAATTTTGAATGCCACTGTGGGTTCCTTTGAAATTTGGTGTGGAGGAATTTTTTTTTTTTTTACTTGCTAACAAAACTTCAGCCTGACCCAGTTCGTATTTTGGGAGAAAAGACAAAATCATCACCTACAGGAAATTTCTCAGTGCATGTTGTCATAGGTGTTGCGAACTCTAACAGTCTGACAAATTTTAGCTATGGGAAGGCTGCCAACTATCAGGGAAGGTTTGAATGGTCTCCTAGGATTTATTTGTACATGAGGGACATGTTTTCCATATCCAAATCAAGTAGCATGACCTATTTCAAAATGCATTTATATCAATAGACAAGATCCCTAAAAATAGGATTTTTTTAGGTTTTTGTTGGAATATTTTGTAACAAGAATCCTAAATGGAGGAGGATCCTATGTAGCTCCTTCGTTTCAACATCCTTAGGGTAGAGATAGATAATTCACTATATATGAAGTGGATTTTGATAAGGAAAGGGTTGGATTCATGAGCCAAGAGAGGAGAGAGTCAGAGGAGCACTTTTAGTTGCTCATTTGTAATCCTATGGGCTTGCTTGTAATGATATTTTATGCCATTAAATATTCATGAGAGATGTTATCATATTGAATTATGTATTTTTCCATTTATTTGTTATCTTCTTGCTTGAATATATTGCAGGTTTTGAGGATCATAGCTACCATTGATGGATGGATTCATGAACAACAAAGGATTTGTTGTAGCTTTCCCATTAAATCATTGTTTATTGTCAAAGAAATATTTATATGTTTGTAGAAAGGATATATGTACAATGGATGTTCTTCCTTTTTCATATTCACCATGATTCTACTCATCATTATATATCCTTTTTTTCTAATATACAATTTTATTTCATTTGATCTATAGGATGTTGTGACTCCTTGCCCAATGGAATGACTTTGCAGATAGTGTGTTTCCCTCTCTCTTTCTTTCTCGGTATTTTTGATCCACCTACTCAAATGAATTTAATCGATTTATATTTTTATGGGTATGGGGATTTCACTTACAACAGTCTAGGTGTGACTCTTAGTGTTAACAAAACACATATACAATCCATGAATATATAATATGGCCATCAAAGGGGCACCCAAATTTCCAAACAAATCAAAAGCACAAGAGTCCCCTTTGGGAAGGTCCCCTTGGTTGGTGTCTATAAAATAATTTCCTGGCACATGAATGATATCAAGTGAAAAGGGAGTGTTGGTGGGGCATGGAATCATTGATCCCACCATATAACTACCCCCAATGACATAACTTCCCCGACATTAGGAGAAACACTAGGGGTAGGACCAAACCTAGGGTTAAAATTCCAATCACAAGGAAAACCACCATTTAGTATCGCCAGGCTACCTATAGGGTCACCATAAATAGAAGGGAATCCACTACTAGTAAGAATACCAAGGCTTTAATCCCCACCAAACAAAAATATGGGTGTGTTCACTTGTGATGATGCAACGAGAATACTAAAACTAGGTGTATTCATAGAAGGAAAGGATGTTACTAGAGGCATACCCCAGATGGAATGATTGGATGTACTAGGCATGGTATTGGAAAAAATTATCCCACTGATGGATGGTAAGGAAGGAGTTAAGGAGACTCCTCTTATGACACTATATGATGAAGGAATAGATCCTCCCATACTAGATAAACTGATTACACCTGAAATTATATGAGGACTGCTAAAAAATGAGAACAAATCACCAAAATTTCTATTCATCCAAATGAGTAAAGGGTTTATGATACCAGATGTAACAAACCTGACCCCTAAGTACCCATTTTAGGGATGGGGCATCAATATTTGTCTCTCCTTAATAATCTTGAATCCTTCCCCCTGGGATCTTCATCCTGTCCTTGTTATCAATAGTTATCTAACAACTACTATCCTGCTCAAATCTGAGCTCTGGATTGGGAGCTACGCCCTTCCAAAGCTTAGCAAGCATTATTGTTCAAGGGCCACGTGGCACCCATTTGGTTTCATCTTATTCATACCATCCCAAGTTTCCATGAATTCCTGGAGCTCCCTAGAGCTCTTAAATCTATGGTGGAGATCAATCCACTGTTAAATCCATCGACGAAACTTCATCCTTGTTTAATGTACAGGTTTATGTGAATTTCATTGTTCATCGCTTCGACAATGAACACCCATTTTTATTTCTACGTGCATATCCTTCGGATTCCTGAAATCACGAAAGACCTCGAAATCATACCATGTGGCTCCAACCTTCATGCCTTTCATCTTATCTAAGATACTACACCAAAAACCTTGAGAGTCCATAAGACCCTCACTCCCGAAGGTCCACCTTACATGTGATGGTGTATTAAATGCAAAGTTAAGGACATGCGGGGTCCGAGTACTCCACTTACTAATAAGCCAAGAAAAATGTGCCAGGGGGAATGACATGCGGAAAGGAAGATATCACATGTTATAATGGGCACATAGGGTCTATGAAAAACATGAATTAGGGTAACACGTGGCACATTGAACATGGGTCCACATCACCATAGGTGACATCATCATGCCATGTCACTTTTGACTGATAGATTTCCAATACCCCTTATATACCATGATCGAGATGTCTCCACATTGATCCATAGATTTACGGCCTCCGCTAATTCGCAACTTCGACGTTCAGGGAATTCATTGTGTAACTTCATCTTTGCTCCCGGAGTGGTCAACATTGGGCTGACCATGGTCTAGATCCAATGGTCAGGAGGGATCCTGATGCATCCTCGGATCGATGGTTCGTATTACTTTGCGAATTCGAAATTTGGGGGTTCTACCTGCTTAACACTCCATTTATCCTGGAGTGGTCAATGTTGAACTGATCCTGACTTAGATCCAACAGCCAGGAACGGTCCCGAAGAATCCTGCGATATACAACTCTCATCACTTCGCAAGTTCGGCGTTCAGGGATTCTACTCGCTTAATAGTCCTTTTCTCCCGGAGGAGAAATTCTTCAAAGTGCTTATTCAAAAATCCTTCCACTGGTGGGTCAGACGGTTGGGAGGAGTTCTCAATGGACACACCAGAGCAATGGCTCATAATTATAGCTCAAATCCCCCTTGGTATTAGTAATAGGACAATCTTATACATACACCTATCAACCCAGAACGTGTGGAAAAAATGCATGCCACATACCTCTGGTCACCAACATCTCTTTACTATGTCACAAGGCCACCACACATGGCATCACCGTTTCTCTACACATGGACTCCCACATAATTTCGATATGACATGCATGTCCCTATGATCAAAAGGTCGAGAGGGGTCCCAAGGATCCTTAGATTGATGACCTAGAAGGTCGAGAGGGGTCCCGAACAACTTAGATCCTTTTTTAGTGTAGAGAAGGGTTCCATGGACCTGGTCCTATGGAAAAATTTCAAGCTCGAGAGGCTAAACTCTTTAAATCTTAGCCAAGATTTGGATTAATGTTGTGGTAATGAGCCTATGGTCCCTCTGACAACTGGTTTTGAAGGGAGTGCCCTCCAATTCACAGAAATTAAGTTCTAAAACAAGGAGAGGTATTTTCGAACCATCCCAGAGGCCAAACTTGTCACCTTACACCCATTCAAATGCAATGGCTTACAAAATATTAGTAAGAATTATAACCATTAATTTCAAGCAAAGCACAATTAATCACAATTACAGACATTCAAATCATGCATTTCAATCCAAGTGCACGGAGTAAACGAAATACTTATCTATTACAGTTGATCATTGACCAACTGACTGTGGGTGTTCTCCTTTCCATCCAACCAAAGGATCAGAGGAATTCATTATTAGCACTCTGTCCACCCCCATGCCAAACCATGACATCACTAGGGAACCTTTGCATTTTCTCACAGGTTCTTTCTCTATCACATTCATTGCGAGTATTCTCAGATGCTCCCTCGACATCAAGCTCATGACCTTCTGCTCAGGTCCTATTTTCTGCAAATTCTATGAGATCCTTTCTCTTATTATTTCCTTTTTAACCAGAACAACTTATATCCTTTTGCTATTCTCCTCAACTAGAGAGCCTCGTGCGCTCCTCCTCTTTCTCTCTGCATATCTAGGTCATGCATTCCTTCCCTGGGGTGTCTCCTTATTGTATTTCTTTCATGTGTATTATTGCACACCTTTTTCCTCCCCATGAAGGTTCTGGACCTATCATGTTCCTTCTGTCAGAAGAAACTCGGGTCAGTCTGGGCCTGCAAGAAAACTGCACTCCGTCGTATTTCGGGCTGATAGTTTTTTGTCTCCTCAGCCTGATCTTCCATGCTTCCATTCATGGGGGTAGTTGATTGTTCAACCACCAATACTTCTTTCATTAACTGGTTTTTCCTTGGGATCCAGATGAGGCTTATTATTTCAACAAAGATAAATTGGGTCATTTTGACATAATCAACCCTCTTTAGAGTTTCCTCACACTTTCCTCTAGTGATATCATGGAAAATACTTCAAGGTTTCACCCCCATAGTCAGTTATTGGAAATAAAATAAAAAATGCATTCACTTTTTTCACATTCCATAGCATGGTAACCATAATTAATGTTTAATTACAAGATGGGGGAAACGGGGGTGTTACAATCCCCTCCCCCTTAAAAATGAACATCGTCCTAGGTGTTCTTTCTCGGTGACACTTGTCATGCCTTTTTCATTCAACTTCTTCATATATTGTTAAGATCCAAATACTGAATACAAAAGCACCACAATAGATATACAAGAACAATATGCAAAATCTCATTTATTACTATCAAACCCTTGAGGTAGGGAAACACCATACAATGGATCCTATTATGGAAGGGATCCTCTCCTGTTCACTTGCCTCTTCGAGGGGGCTTCCTCCTATTGAGCTTCAGCTCCAAATACAATACTTATCTTCATGTCTCATTACATTGCTTGAACCCCTTTATATAGTGCTACCATCACCTAAGAACATTCTAGAGGAAGAATCTTCTAGAAGTAGAACCTTCTAAGAAGTCCTCTTACATTTATTATATCTAACTACCATAGTGGGTCTTATTTAATAATACAGTGGACCTAGTCCACCTTACATTGAATGACCTCCACTATTATCACTATGGGCCCTCTGGGCCCCCTACTACCTCTCTAGCTACCTTACATTCCACCCCCCTTATGAAAGCGTTGTCCTCAACGCTTGATATACAACCATATACCAGGGTCCCATGGATAATTGTGGACCATAATGCTGAAGAAGACTGAAGAACCAAGGTCCCATGTAGAAAGAAAATCCACCATGCTAAAGTAGTCTAACCACCATTGTAAGCCCGAGTCCCATGTCCAAGTGCTCATGTGAACTCCCCGTAGAATATTTTGGAACCCAATAACCAACTCCAAATGATGTTCCAAAGACTGACACCTATCATGTGGATCCAAATAAGAAGATCCATCCAC
>ML779207.1:908830-923461 GCA_009831015.1 Picea engelmannii | reverse complement strand
TCTCTTAAACCACTTTGATTACTTTGACCTTTTGGGGCTTCTAGTTGACATATGAGGGTCCTCCAACTTCGTAAGGCCATAACTCTCAAACCGTGAGGAGTTATGTGACGTTCTACATACCACCAGAAATGGCATGACATGTAATATCAATATAGAATAGTATTATCTGAAAATATATAATAACTCATACCATTACCCATCAAAAAAACTTGGGCCCATTACCCAAACCTGGGGTCTCCAACTTCTCATGGCCATAACTCTCTAACCGTGAGGAATTATGTGACGTTCCACATACCACCGAAAATGACATGACAAGAACTATCCATCTAGGATATTTTCCCTAACAAATTCAATTTCCTTCATCTCATTATTCCATAATTAAGCATGGGTTATCTTACTCCACAAAGCGTCTTCCCGTGAGGGCTTTCACCATAAGGGGACCACTTTGGAGTTCATCCATATTTACTTCTTATCAACCATGACAAAACAATAATGAGTCATATTTACATCAAACACTATTGGGTCCATTACCCAAAACTTTGTGCTACGGGTCTTTCTTCAAGAGTTGACATCAATGACAACCAACCTTAATCAACACAAATATCTACAAGGGAATATTTTCCTAAACTCCCTCTTATAGATATCTAAGTGTACCAAGCCATATCCCTATGGCTAACATCCACCTCTAGATGTCAACCTGATCCGTTCATCATCTAGAAGTGTCCCAACACTTCTTTTATCACATTCAAGATCAAAATTTCATTAACCATTCTACCTTATCCTCACAAGGCACTATGTACTCAACATAATAAATCTTTTACTTATGCTGCCATAGTCAGATCATCACCAACCATATGTTTCAAAGAGGGATTACCCTAGTAGGAAGTTTTTCAGTTATAACAAATCAAGTAGGTTGACCTCAAATATTTTCATAAGGTATATATACACGTGGAATCGTTCTCCCAATTCCAAATCCTTCATTTAATCAACACTTTTAATTAACAGAGGCTTCATAATCCCACTTTTTAGGAAATTCCTTCTAACTATTCAGTCCATTTTCCTTATGGACTCAAATACTCCTTAAAACAGGTTTATGCCATTTACATCCAAGTTTTATTATTAATGCCCTTCGGTATAATCCCTCTTTTGTAGGATTGATTATCATTTCTCCTAAATAAATGATAGCCTTCTTCTACCATAATCTAGCATGATTCAATCTCCTTGGGTAAAATCCCAATTGAATTTTAATATGCATCCTTCTCCTTAAGGAACTTATGCCGATAATTTATGTACGATAGTAATGCTCTCAAAAGGATCATATTATCCTTGGTAAACTAGTCTCATGATTGTTCCCTAGCCCATCTAGGCCTTTGTTTGAATCATTCTTTGCTAGAAAGGGTAGGTCAAGGTTCCCTCTCCCTTAAAGTTTTCTAAGAAAGAAAAAAAATAATCACTTGACTCTTTCGTGAGCCTAAGCAGGCCAAGATATGTTTCCCACTATGATACCAATTTGTGACACACCCGACCCCTAAGTACCCTTTTTAAGGATGGGGAATCAATATTTCACTTTCCTTGATCATATTGAATCCTTCCTTCAGGGATCTTCATCCTCTTCTACTCATCAAGAGCTATATAACAATTCTTACCCTGCTCAAATCCGAGCTCTGGATTGGGAGCTATGCCTTTCCAAAGTTTTGTAGGTGTTATTGGTCAAGGGTCATGTGGCACCCATGTGGGTTCATCTTATTTGTACCATCCAAATTTCTGAAGTCCTGTAGATCCCTAGCACTCCTGCATCTATGGTGTAGATCCATCCATCATTAAATCCATAGAAGTAACTTCATCCTTGTTTAACATATAGGTTTACGAGAATTTCAGCGTTCGACGTCTAATGAGCCTTTTTCTTTCTACACACATATCCTTTGGATTCCTGAAATCCTGAAATCCTGAAGGACCTCGAAATATTCCACGTGGCTCCACCCTTCGGCACATTTGACCTATCTAAGATACTACACCACAAACCTTCGAATTCCCGAAGACCCGGACTCCCAAAAGGTCCAACCTTACATGTGATGGCATCTTAAATACAGAGGAAATCACAGGTGGGTCTCGAGTACTCCACCCACTAATAGGCCAAGAGAAATTTGTGAGGGGGAATGACACACATCAAGGAAGAGATGAAACTTGGCCCCATCAATGGGTGACACGTGTCACATTATAATGGGCACATAGGGTCTATGAAAATCATTAATCAGGGTGACATGTGGCACATCGAACGTGGGTCCATGTCACCTTGGGTGATGTTAGCATACCATGTCGCTCCAAACTGACAACCTTCTAATGCCCCTTATATCCCACGGTCGAGATGTGTCCATGTAGATTCATAGATCTAGTTCCTTCGTTACTTTACAACTTCGACATTCAGGGAATCCATTGTGTAACTTCCTCTTTTCTCCCAAAGTGGTCAGCATTGGGTTGATCATGGTCTAGATCTAACATTCAGGAAGGATCCTGATGCATCCTCGAATCGACGGTTCATATTACTTCACGAATTCAGTGTTCGAGGGTTCTAATCACTTAACACTCCCTTTCTCCTGGATAGGTCAATACCAGGCTGACAACGACTTAGATCCAACAGCTAGGAAGGGTCTCTAAGAGTCCTCACATCTATGGCTCTCGTCACTTCACAAGTTCGTTGTTTGGGGGTTCTACCCGCTTAATACTCATTTTCTCTCAGAGGAGGACTTCATCGAAGTGCTTATACGTAAATCCTTCCACTAGTGGGTCAGACAGTTGGGAGGAGTTCTCAATGGAATATTGAGATCAAGGAATCACAATTCTAGCTCAAAGGTCCATTGGTCTCAGTAATAGGCCACTCTTAGATGGACACCTATCAACCTAGAACACGTGGGAAAAATGTGTGGCACATGCCTCTGATCACCAACATCGCTTTACTATTTCATGAGGCCACCACACATGGAATCATTGTTGCTCAACATGTGCACCCTATTATTGGATAAATCGGTAGGTGCAGACACTAACTGATCTCCCTAGATCCACCTAGATCTAGAACAAAACAAACTAGAACATGACGCTTTCCTTAAGTTTTAGATATTGAATTTACTAACTAAAGAGGGTTAGGTGACATACCGTTTAAACATTGCTTCCTCTCGCTATCTCAATCTTAGCTCCGTTCCAACACTCATACAATGATAATCCTGCAAAATAACGCAACCAACCAAAGTGATAGTAATAGCATAAACTCATATAAACCTATGTATGTGATCAAGGAAACATACAATAAAACACAACAAGCTTTATAGGAAATAATCATATTACTGTATCATATTAAATGTGAAAGAGAGATTACAACCATGGCCTTGATGTCATAAGGTCCCTTCCAACTATCCTTCATACCCCACACACTTCTTGCTCCAAGTATTTTGAGACCATGGATCTGATAGCTACTCACAATCTATCTTGACAAAGAAAATATCAAAGCCACTCTAACCAAGCTAACAATCCCAAGCCAAAAACAACTAACTTTCTCCATGAGAGCTCCTCTCCTTTTATAATTTGAAGGCGATAAGGTGGGGAGGTTAGGATGATCCCACTAAATCATGAAAGTGGGTAAGATCCAAACCATTCAAATGCCACCTCACCATGGAAGTTTCTCCTTCTAGAAGCACAAAGAATATGCTCATTTTCCCCACATATGAGAATTCTCGCACCCTGCTTATAGAGAACCCTGTGAACCTCTCACAACCCAGCTATGGTGTAGCCTATGAGAATCGGGCATTCTCGCACCCTACCTATATATAAACCTACGAACATCCTCTTTAATAGGGTTTTTACAAAGGAGAATGCAACTTATTTTCTCAGGAAAAGTTCTTCTCTCTTCTTTCTTCAGGAACTCATGCCACTGACCCCTCTAAAGGCAATAGATAGGTTTACATCATTTACAGTCATAGGGATGATGAAAATAATGGTCATAGGGATGACGAAAATAATTTGTAACATAGAGACCCCCAAAGTATGAAGTTAGAACAGAGTGATAGCTGAAATACTTTGTCGAGAGTGTGTAGGGAAAAAGGAACAGTCGGTCAGAAACCTACCAACAAACAAGGAAATACAGTACAATAATATATCATCACTGAGGTAGGAATTCCCATACTCAGAATACAAATGAATCAAAGAATAAATGGCGACATGCGAAGATCCATGTCAAGTAAGACAGTTCATGGCCCCCAAACATACATTGTGGCTCCATGTCGATATGACTGAAATATGAACATAGCCACCAAAAATACACTGTGGATCTATGTGTTAAAGACTCTAATTTGAACATAGCCACGAGACATACAATCTGAATCTATGCAACAATACAAACTAAATATACTCCAACACAACCTGAATCTATCAGAAAAGATCCAGGGTCTTCATCTCCACCACTCTATAGTACGAATCTAACCATGTGAATACATGTGTTGAAGTCAAACATGGTAGAAACCACTTGATTACTGGTCATTAGTTTATACCGTTAACAAGTGTGAGGGAGATCACCATTAATGTCAATGACTCCCAAGGTACACTAGTACAATCCAATGAATGTGAATAAATGAGTTGAAGTCGAAAACTCGGTGAAATCTCCCGATCAGGGATCAACAATGAAAACCCATTTTTGAAAGCGAGGAAACATGCCATTGAGGCATGCAAGTTCCAAGGTACCAATTAGTTTCTGAGTCTAATTCTTGGATAATGATTTGAAGTCGACAGGAAAAGACTCGTCACAGGAGGGCCTTAATGTATCCCACATCAATGACACGAAACAAGTAACAAGATGTAGATCAGAGTAATAAGTGATTCAAGACTGATTCAAGAATGGTCGAGGCAACAGAAGGCTTAAAGACTACAGAAATGGCCAATGCAATAGAAGACTTTTTGGGTTTAATTTCTCTTTGAACAAATTGACGACATGACAACTGTCTTGGAAATACTGACTCAACAATAAGGATCACAGACCAATTTGTAATCTTATATGATTATGATCAAGAGACAAGTGGATTTTCCAACCTAGACAAAAGGTGATTGAAAGGGTGTCATGTTCAAAAGCGACTCTTCCTTGAAGTACAGGTTTAGATACATTTCTTTCCCAAATTTCCCCCCACCATTTTTGGCAAGTACCTCTTTATTTTTACACAAGCTTGAGGAGGATAACATATTCTTGTTGATGTAAGATCATCCTTCGGACGAGTCCCTCGGAGTATGTTTAATGAACCCTAGGAAGGAGTGGTTTGGTCCCACATGGGCCTTTCAATGTTTGTTTTATGAGTCCAAAAAAAGAAAACTCAGGGGTTTTTCATGTTATGAGAGTCTGAAAAACACTTAAAGAGAACTCTCCGAGTTCCTTTTTCATAAAATAGTTTGACGAGACCGAAAAAGTGAAAAACTATCGCTCACCGAACATTTTCTTCAAACACTTTTATGAGTGTGAAAAGAACAAGATCGCTCGGCATTCTTTTCATGTTTAGAGAGTCTGAAAAGAGCTTAAAGGGAACTCTAGGGGGTTCTTTTTTCGTATAACCTTTACGAGTTCGAAAAAGTGATAAAAGTATACTCGATTACATTCTCATTGATTTATGAGCATGATAAAGAACAAAGACTAAGCTCGGTAACTTATTCTCATGTATTTACAAGCATGAGAAAGAACAAAGACTAAGCTCAGGATTGTTTTCATTTTTACGCAAGATTTACAGCAAAAAAAAACTATGCTTGGACCTGGTTTCATTTTTACACAAGTTTGAACCAAAGGAAACTATGCTTGAGGTAAGTGGTTTCATTTTTACACAAGCTTGAACCATAGAAAACTATGCTTGGACTTCCCAATGCATAACACAGGTATGGTTGGTACTTGGCCCCCAGCTTAAGAAGCTAGCAACTCTAAATTCAACATGAAGTCTAGAGGCTGAAAGAAAATGCCCTCCAAGCTTCATTTCACCCAACTGCAAAGGAGAATGAAATGAAGCTTCAAATACTAGACGAGGGACTTGACTCGAATAGAGAGGGGGGAAACTATTTCATTTTTTTTAATGAGCTTGAAATCAAAAAATCATGCTCAAGGCTGGTTTCATTTTTAAATGAGCTTGAAATTAGAAAATCAAGCTCAAAGACCTCTGTTTCATTTTTTAACAAGGTTACCTCAGAGACACAAAAACTATCCTCGGAAGTGTTTTCATTTTTTAACGAGCTTGAAATTAGAAAACTATGCTCAAATACCTTTGTTTCATTTTTTAACGAGGTTGCCTCGGAGATGCAAAAACTATCCTCGAAAGTGGTTTCATTTTTTAACGAGCTTGAAATTAGAAAACTATGCTCAAAGACATTTGTTTCATTTTTTAACGAGGTTTCCTTAGAGACGCAAAAACTATCCTCTAAAGTCTCTCTTCTTGATCATGGATTCCAAGAGGACAATGCTCCGGAATGACACCATGTCAACGGACAAAACTCGATCATGGCTTCCAAGAGGTCTTCACTGGAAGGAAGAAACACACTCTGGAAGGACACCATGTCGAGGGTCGTGATAGGATTAAAGAGATCAGGCTCTAACAACCCTATCGAATATATCACCATGTCAACTAATGGATCTAAGTCATCAGAAGTTGAATCCATGGGCGACAACGCCACATAATTGACCTGTGGCGAGGGAAATAATGTTTGCATATAAGAACCATTTAGGGAGGAAATCCAGTTGGGGTCAATGAATGAAAGTTGATCAACATTCACAACTCCTCCATCGTGAGGGAAAGATATCACATGAAAAAAAGTAGACACAATAGCTTTCATGGAATAGACATAATCTCGCCCAAGGAGTAAAGAGAAATCCAAGGGGTCCTAGACTACCATGACCTCAATAAAGACAATTTTCCTTCCCAAAGTTACAGGAAACTGAGGAAGGGCCCTAAAGGTTGACCGGTTCTTCTGTTAAAAGCTAACAGATTCTGCATAACCGACACAAGTGGAGGACAACCCAAAGCTTTCCAAGAAAAATACGACAAAATACTAACGGAGGCACCTTCATCTATCAGTGTCTAAGGAATGTCTCGACCACAAACCTATACTATAATATGGAAATGAATGTGAGAGGGAAGACGAGGTCTAGTTAGCACACCCCAATCAAAATGGATGGCCTCATAACTTGGAGAGGGTTCCACCGGAGAAGGAGGAATAGCCCCCAACATGGTATATTATGTATCAATGAGAAAAACATGGGTAGTATTGGGTTTAATCTCTAGCAAGAGAGTAGGATTGACCGATGGAGAGATCAGATTGACCACTTGGATTTCATTCTCTAACGGGAGAGTGGGATCGACCGAGGATGGGATCGGATCAACCACTTTGTTAACACTCTCTAAAGGGAGAGTGGGATCGACTGAAGATGGGATCGGATCAACCACTTTGTTAACACTCTCTAAAGGGAGAGTGGGATCGACTGAAGATGGGATCGGAACAACCACTTTGTTAACACTCTCTAAAGGGAGAGTGGGATCGATCGAGGATGGGATCAAATCGACCACTTTGTCAATTGGTTCAATTAAGGACGTGACCAGATTGACCACTTGATCAACCGGACTAACCGACGAGGGAACCAGATTGATCATTCCATCAACTACAAATGGGTTGAGAGAAAGCTTGTGATAAGCAACTGGAAGTTAAGGCTGTGAAACAATCATGTATTCCAGTAATTTCTAGGCTTTGTCCATACAAGGGAAAATATGAGTTAGATGACGCCCTTTGCATAACATACATGGGAACTTGGATCTACTTTTCTTCTTCCCAACTATATTGTGACTAATCGATGGGAATTCATCAGCATGTTGTTCAGAGGCTAACGACATGGGTTGGCGAGGATGTGTAGACCATGCTTCTATAACCTTGGATAGACCAGGGAAATCCTTAAGAAGATGGCTACCCTTACGAAGCCTGCAAGGGTACTTGGGCTTACAGGTTGTTAGGGTGATCTTGACATCATCGACACTCCCAACACAATTAATAGTAACTGGTTGTTTTCCAACATGTTTGACAGTGGTTGGAAGCTTTGACCCTTGTTTATATTTCTTCTTCTTAATATTCCTTTTCTTCTTCTTCTTCTTATTCACTAGGTTACTAGCTCCAGAACTTTCACTCGACAAAGAAGATGAAATGGAAGGTGACCTTGCAAGTGAATAAGGCAAAGAATAACTTACTGGTGAAGAAGGTGAAGGATCAACATGAGTTTGATGCTCGTGGGGGCAAGTGCTTTTGACTGAAGCACTAACTGCATTCAGGATTACCTGAGTGGAGAACAACCATATCGGTAATCCAATTTTGAGACCTGGAAGGCTCAAAATAGCAATATGAGGAGGACCAATGTTTCCATAAGAAAGAAAAAAAAAAGGTTCCCCTGGAGTAGGAGTTCCTTCATTGGTCATTATGGGAACTGACGCTATTAAATAAATATCCAATCTAGAGTCCTCTAGGGAAAACAAACAACACATGCTAAAAATCTAGTAAGCAAGCAAGCAAACAAAACCTTCTCACAATGAATGAACTAGTTGGTGATGAAATCCAACGTCGTGGGAACAAAGTAAGAAGGGGTTGAGATAGAGAGGGTGGAAAATTTATGTACATGACCTGCTTAATGGACTTACGCCTTGGTGCAAGCTCCCACACATAATCGTGGGTATACTCTCCAAGGAGCCCGAGTGATTTTGGCCAATGTCGATTCTAGGTACCGTGAAGACTTGCCCCTCCATGGTCACCGCGTGTAAAGAACCTAGAGAGATAGGCCACTAAGGTTACCAATTAATACATTGATGCCTGGGGAAATAGTCGACAGTTCGATTCACACACAAAGGCAGGGTATCTAGCTTTAAATCAACTCGAAAGGCTTCCACTCATAATTGTGGGTATACCTTCAAGTGACCCCCATAATACGCGCAATCTCTACACCAAGACCAACAAAGCAGGGTGAGTAACTCTACCAGTCTTAATGCGACCTCGTGATTGACCCTTGTGTGAGAAGGGATTTCCAGGAAAAAATGTGATAAGTGGATTTGTTGCTAATGCTCCCTATATCAAGATTCTATGTGTGTTTGCATCTTTGGAAAGTTATCTTTCATACCTATTCCAAATCCCTACAACTATTCTAATGTAGGTTTGCTACCAAAAAGTATAAAAAATGTCTAATCAATTTTTATAAGCGCTTTATTTTTAAAGTTGTTGTTACTCAAAAGGAAGATGGCGTGGACAATATGGTGTTGTGACTGACTCAAAAGTTATGCAAAGAGATGAGGATGCAATATTTTCATTTCGATCAAATCTCTGCTATGAGAAGGAGAAAACATTTATCATTCCCATATGCATGACGCCCCGAAAATTATTAAACTCATCAATATCAAGATTATCAAGAAATGAGAAAAAAGGTACTATACACCAATGCACGATTCATGCCCCCCCCGGCCATGAGGGGGAATTTTTTTTAGAATTTAAGACCAAAAAAAGGCAATAATCATGCAATTTCACTACTTCAAATGCAAGGATGCCCCCAATCTAATATAAAACAAGAAATTAAATCTTTTTGTTTCAAAATTTTCACTAAAAGCAATAATGAACTTTGTTAAAACAAAGAAACCCAAACTAAAAGTTTTCTTTTAAAGCGAACTATTCAGAAGAAATCTGATATTTCCCTAAATAATTCTAAAGAAAACACACGCTTTGTAATTGAAAGACATTCAAAGAAAGAGACTAATCCTTCAAAACCAAACAAAGCAAAGATGGCTAAAAACAACTCAAAGAATGTCAAGCAGACTGTAAACAGATCAATATAGGCTCCAAAAGTTCAATCCAGCTTATCAAAGCAAAACTGGGCGTCAAAAAGATAGGAAGACCTAATCCAAAACTTTTACAAATGAGTTCGTAGCCTGGTAGTGGGGTACAGTGCGAGAATTAGGGATTCTCGCAGTCTAGATATAGGCAGGGTGCAAGAATGTCACATTTAAATTAACAGTAGTGTGCGAACAACAATGATTCTAGTAGGCCACAGAGAGGTACAGTGTGAGAAGGTTTGTAATCAAGAACAATTTGGAAAAAGGACAAAACTTTTGAGTGAACTTTCAGATCCAGAGAGTCTGGATGGATCTCCCACAGACTCAGAGACCATAAATCAAGATATCAAAGCAAGGGAAACTAGAATAACTAGGAAACAATATGTTCCCCAATATGGTCGCCAATTTTGTTATTAGATAAATCGGTAGGTGCAGACACTAATCGATCTCCCTAGATCCACCTAGATCTAGAACAAAACACACCAGAACATGACGCTTTCCTTAAGTTTTAGATATTGAATTTACTAACTAAAGAGGGATAGGTGACATACCATTTAAACGCTTCTTCCTCTCGCTATCGCCATCTTAGCTCCATTCCAACACTTATAAAATGATGATCCTACAAAAGAACGCAACCAAACAAAGTGATAGTAATAGCATAAACTCAATATAAACCTATGTATGTGATCAAGGAATCATACAATAAAACACAACAAGCTTTATAGGAAAGAATCATATTACTGTATCATATTAAATGTGAAAGAGAGATTACAACCATGGCCTTGATGTCATAAGNTCCCTTCCAACTGTCCTTCGTTCCCCACACACTTCTTGCTCCAAGGATTTTGAGACCATGGATCTGATAGCTACTCACAATCTATCTTGACAAAGAAAATCTCAAAGCCACTCTAACCAAGCTAACAATCCCAAGACAAAAACAAATAACTTTCTCCATGAGAGCTCCTCTCCTTTTATAAGCTGAAGAGGATAAGGTGAGGAGGTTAGGATGATCCCACTAAATCATGAAAGCGAGTAAGATCCAAACCATTCAGATGCCACCTCACCATGGAATTTTATCCTTCTATAAGCATCGAGAATATGCTCATTTTTCCCACGTATGAGCATTCTCACACCCTGCTTATAGAGTAACCTACGAACCTCTCGCAACCCAGCTATGGTGTAGCCTGCAAGAATCAGGCATTCTCGCACCCTGCCTATATAGAAACCTGTGAACATCCTCTTTAATAGGGTTTTTACAAAGGAGAATGCAACTTATTTTCTCAGGAAAAGTTCTTCTCTCTTCTTTCTTCAGGAACTCAGGCCACTGACCCCTCTGAAGGCAACATATAGGTTTACATCATTAACGGTCACAGGGATGATGAAAATAACGGTCATAGGGATGACAAAAATAATGTGTAAAACACCCCCACATACTTTCGATGTGACATGCACATCCCTATGATCAAACGGTCAAGAGGGGTCCTAAAGGATCCTTAGATCGAAGACCCACATTACTTTGCAACTTCGGTATCTAGGTATTTTGGTGTTATAACACCTATATTGTCCCAAAGTGGTCAACACCCGACTTTCCATGGAATAGATCCAATTATCAGGGGAGAACCTGAATACCCTTAGATATATAGTTCACGTTATTTTGTGACCCATAAGATGATTGGGGTTTATCAAGGGGACAAATCCCACAATTACGGGTAACTGACTATCAATCGTCAATCATCTGTCAAGTTACCAGTCCAATAGTTCACCTTTGGTACATTTGGACGTTGCAATGTTCATTTCCCTAGAGTTTCGGACTCCCAAAGTCCCAAAAAACTTAGCTCCTTTTTTAGTGTAGCGAAGGGTTCAATGGACCTAGTCCTATGGAACTTTGTCAAGCTACATAGGATACACTCTTTAACTCTTAGCCATGATTTGGATTAAGTTCGTGGGCATGATCATGTGGTCTCTTGGACAACTGGTTTTAAGAGAGTGCCCTCTAATTCATAGAACTTAAGTTCTAAAATAGGGTGAGGTATTTTTGAACCATCCCAGAGGCCAAACTTGTCACCTTACACCCATTCAAATGCAATGGCTTACAGAAGAGAAGTAAGCATTATAACCATTAATTTCACATGAAGAAGAATTAATCACAATTAAAGACATTCAAATCATCCATTTCAATCCAATTTCACATGGTAAACAAAATATTTATCTATTACATTCGATTGTCGACCAACTGATTGTGGGTGTTCTCCTTTCCACCCAACCATAGGCTCATAGGAATTCATTCTTAGCACTCCAGCCACCCCCCTACTAAGCCATGATATCACTAGATAACATTTGTAGTTTCTCAAAGGTTATTTCTCTATCACAGTCTCTACGAGGTTTATCATATGCTCCTTCAGCATCAATCTCATGACCTTTTTCTCATGTCATGTTTTCGGCAAATTCTCCAAGAACCTTTCTCTTATTCTTTCATTTTTAACCAAAACAAATTAAATCCTTATATTATTCTTATCAATTGTAAAACCTCGTGTTCTCCTCCTCCTTCTCTCTACATATCTGGGTCACTCATTCCCTACCCAGGGTGTCTCCTTCTTGTATTCCTTTCGTGTTTATTCTTATAAACCTTTTTCCTCCCCAGGAAGGTTCTGGACTTGTCATGTTCCTTCTGTCAAAATAAACTCAAGTCAGTTTGGGCCTGTAGGAAAACTGCACTCTGTGGTACTTCGGGTTGACATTTTTTTGTCTCCTCATCCATATCCTCCATGCTTCCATTCATGGGGGTAGTTTATTATTAAACCACCAATCCTTCTTTCATTAACTGGTTTTTCCTTGGGATCGAGATAAGGATTATTATTTCAACAAAGAGAAATTGGGTCATCTTGACATAATGAACCCTCTTTATAGTTTCCTCACACTTTCCTCTAGTGATATCATGGCCAATACTTCAAGGCTTCACCCCCATAGTTAGTTATTGGCAATCAAAACAATAATACATTCACAGTGTTCACATGTCATAGCATGGTAACCATAATTACTGATTAATTAAAAGATGGGGAAAACATGGGTGTTACACTGGAAAAGAATATGGTCAACCATAGTGAAAAGTGTGTGTTAATCCAAAAAACAATAACCTATGGTTGACTAGACACAAAATTCAACACAGAGAACACCCCTAGAAAATATATGCTTCAATAGAAAAACCAATGGATAAAGGGGGCCTTCCAAAAACCAAACACTCTCTAGTGACTTTCTAATTTTGGTTTTACGACCTTGGAGAATTTACTCTCCAATCCTACACCAAGGTCCTAAATCCTAATCGTGTTCATTTTCTATAAAGAAAAGATTCTAATAGATTTTATATTAGGTTCGTTTATTTATTAGGTTATTGATTAGTCAAGGGTAAAGGAATGAAACTTTAATGGTGTTTTGACTCTTTCCAATACAAAGAAAGACAAAGAATGAAAATGCAAGAAATGCACTTATTTTTCTTCGATGAGAACTATCTAATGGAAGGAACCATAGCGTTATTCTTCTCAAATAAAAAATCATTAAAATCCAAGTGGTACTATCAATCACTTCAAAAGACAATTTTATACCCCAAAATTCACAACCAACACTCCAATGCAATTCCGAAAAAAGGTCCTAAAATGCGCCAAAAGGGATGTTCACAAAATGAAATTTTTATTTTTCTCTTATAAGCAATGAAAATAATAATGAAAAATCCTTTCAAAAAATAATTTATAAATATTCTCTTTCTGTTAAGAACCAAATATCAATATAACATAGAAAAACATCAGAAAACGTACTCAACGCCTTGAAAAAGAGATAATTTCAGATAATAAGCCTCTTCGAGGGGGAAACCTCCTTTTACCCCACTTAAATGTTCAAGTACCAGATGATTCAAAATAAAAATGTCTCCTTGGTACATATAGGAGGCTTAAATGTCAAGAACCAAACATCAATATAGCATAGAAAAACCTCAGGAAAAGTACTCAACGCCTTGAAAAAGAGATAATTTCAGATAATAAGCCTCTTCGAGGGGGCAACCTCCTTTTACCCCAATTAAATGTTCAAGTAAAAGATTATTCAAAATGAAAATGTCTCCTTGGTATATATAGGAGACTAGGAGGTATAATTACAACTAATGGCCTAAAGCCGACATAAATAAAATAACATTACTAATCTAATATGCCCCAATTAAGGGTTAATGAGCCATTATTAGGGCTTAACATGCCCCTCCCCTTGAGACAAGTGTTGTCCACAACGCTTGAGTAACTCTGGATGCTTCTGTATAAAAGACTCATTTTCCCAAGTGGAATCTTCAGCCGGTAGTTTCCTCCATTTAATGACATACTCTGAAATGGATCTATTCCTCAGTTGGTGAATTCTTGTGTTAGTGATGGATTCAGGCTCCAATATGAATTTTCCTTCCTCGTCAAGTTCTGGCAATATAGTTTGAACTGGGATCTTGTCTCCTATAACCTTCTTTAAGCATGAAACATGGAAAACTAGGTGTACTCGTGAAGATGCGGGCAACTCCAATTTGTATGCCATAGTACCAATATTTTGCAATACCTTATAAGGGCCATAGTACTTTGGTAATAATTTATTATCCTTCTTGTCTTGCTTGAGGGACATCTGTTTGTATGGTTGTAGTCTTAAAAATACCCAATCCCCTACTTCAAAACTTCTTTCACTACGATGTTGATCTGCTTGTTGTTTCATGCGATTTTGTGCCATGTTCAGGTTGTCCTTTAAGATTTGG
>ML779207.1:884052-894471 GCA_009831015.1 Picea engelmannii | reverse complement strand
TGAAGATGTCCAAATGTGAATTTGGAAAGACTTCACTTATTTACTTAGGGCATATTGTTGGTGGAGGTGAATTAAAAATTGATCCCTCCAAGGTCAAAGTCATATTGGAATGGCCCAAGCCCAGCAATGTGACAGAGGTAAGACGTTTTTTGGGAGCAACCCAATATTGGAGGAAGTTTATTGCTAACTTTTCTTCCATTGCAGCTCCATTACATGTAGTGACAAGTGTCAAGAAAGTTTTTCAATAGGGAGGCAAGCAACAGAAGTCTTTTGATACTTTGAAAGAGAAGATCAGTTCAACACCAGTTATTGCACTTCCAAATTTAAGACAACCTTTTGAAATCCAAACAGATGCAAGCAATTATGCAATGGGAGCAATTTTGCTACAGCATGGTAAGCCCATTTGTTTTCATTCTAAAACTTTTAATGGTGTCATGATTAACTATCCTAATTATGATAAGGAGTTGTATGCATTGGTACAAAGTGTAAAAAAATGGAAACATTATTTGTTGGGAAAAGAAACCATTGTTCACACCGACCATCAACCACTGCAATACTTACAATCACAAACAAATCTACAACAACCTAGGCACTTTAGATGGATGGGTTTTCTTCAACAGTCCCACTTGGTCATCAGGTATAAGAAGGGAATTTATAACAAAGTTGTTGATATGCTTTCAAGGCCTATTATTAGTGCTTCAGTTATTCTTAAGCATAGTTATATCATGCATGAAAGTTATGTTGAGCAATATGCTTTGGATACTGATTTTAAAGAAGTATATGACACTTTGTGTCATTCTAACCATGTTGAGGAATTGGATTACCATGTGCATGATAATCTTTTGTATCATCTTGGCAAGCTATGTATTCCACAGGGGGAAAGAATCAACATTATAAGACAAGCCCATTCTTCTCTTATTGCTGGTCATTTTGGTGTAGGCAAGACAGTGGCTAATTTGCAAAGATATTGCTACTGGCCTAAAATGAATGAAAGTGTTTCAAGATATGTTTGAGGATGTTTGTTATGTGCCACAATTAAACCTAGCAATCGAAAGTTGGGTTTGTATACTCCACTTCAGGTTCCTTCTTGTCCTTGGGAAAGTATTCCATGGATTTTGTAGGAGGTTTACCTATGTCTAGATGAAATCATGATTATCTTTATGTTGTGGTTGATCGATTTAGAAAAATGTGTATTTTGATGCCTTGTACAAAGCAGGTTACAGTTGAACAAACGACACAAATGTTTTTTCAAAATGTTTGGGTGCATTTTGGATTGCCTAAATCCATTATTTCTGATCGGGATTCTCAATTTGTTGGAAGTTTTTGGTCAAGTTTATGGGCACTCATGGACACCAAACTATAAAAGAGCACAACTTTTCATCTGCAAATAGATGGTCAGACAGAAGTGGTAAATCGAATCGTGGTGCATCTTATTCGTGCTTATTGCAGTAAGAATCCTAAACTTTGGGATGAGCAGTTACACTACATTCAACATGCTTACAATCGAGCTAAGCACTCTTCAACTCAAACGTCGCCATTTGAAGCATGTTTTGGCTATTTTCCCAAATATCCTTTAGATTTTATCTTTGGGAAGGATATTGCTATCGATGGTCAATATGACATTGATAGGGCAGAAAAGTTCATTGAACAAATTCAGTCGATACATCAAATGGTGCAAGAGCAGTTGAAAAAGATTCAAGCCAAGTAAAAGACGAGACATGACAAGCACTGTGTTGATCACAGTTTCCAAGTTGGAGATGAAGTTTCCCTTTACATCAGTAAGGAGAGGCTTAAAGGATAAGGTAAAAATCTCAAACCAATTCGATATGGTCTTTTCAAGATTATCGACAAGATTGGTAACAATGTATTTCGTTTAGATTTTCCTCCTTATATGCAAATGTATGCAGTTTTTAATGTTGAGAATTTGAAATTGTATGAGCCTCCTTTGATTGATGATCAAGGAGAGCATGTTCAAATTCCTTCTATAGATGATTTTTCCCCAGAATATCTTACATAACTACATGAAGACACCATCCTTGACAGGATAATGCGAACTTCAAAACGAGAAAATGTGGAGTATCTTCAAGTTGGTCGTAAAGGTACAAATCCAAGAAAATCCAAGTGGATTGAGGTTGGAAGAGTGAGGGAACTATACCCTCATCTTCAGATCGACAGAAAATAGTCTTTTGGAGGTCCAAAATCTTTCCAATGGGGAGGTGTGATCAGGGGATCAAATTTTTCTCAAAAATTCAAAGTGCTCGAAATCTCTTCAAATTGAACGTGTAGGCCTCGTCGTTACGAACCCAGCGCAACTCGTTTGGGTTCAAACGGACATCGAGAGCGAGAGATATCACGTTCTGTTCAAAATGACAAACAGGCAAAAAAAAGGGGTGCTGACTGTACAGTCCGTACGGACGCTGACGTGGCAGGCAGTACGACACATGGCAGGTAGTTATTTCCATAGTTGGCAGGTGACACAGCTTGTTTGTAGTGAATGGAATGGTGACACGTGGCCCAATCAATGGTCGTCACATGTCCCCTATTTATTGATTTAAAATTTATTTGGAGTCCACCAGAATCGACCCCGTGACCTCCACCCGCATGCAAATCTTTGGCAAAGACCACCAACCAACGCGCCACCATAGTGTTTCTTAACACTATATGGTGTGGATTTCATTTGAATTGAAATGTTGTATGTATGGGCGGGGGGTCGGGCTGGGGCCTAGCCCCAGCCCATGGTTATGTTGTATTGTAATATGGCCACAGTTTAAACCCTTTGCACGCACATTTAAAACTAAACCCTGGTCGTATATTGTGTTGTAATATGACCACAGGCACGGGTATATGTTTTAACATATCCCTTTTGATATGGCTGTGGTCACATGTTTGTTTCCATATGACCATTGACGCGTGCGCGGGTATGCGTTGGTTTGAATTTGGTTCAAACGATTATGGCCCTTACTTTTAAACGCGCGGTCACATGGGTCATATGACCTTGTCCTTGACGGTTAGAGGCTAGGTGCGCCCATTACCATCCTACAGTTTGCATGGTTCATGCGGTTGCGCCCGGTGCCAAGTTTTTACGCTTGAAAATGTGTGTGGGCTAGGTTGAGCAAAGGGGGGTGTGTTTTGTAGATGCAGAGACAACAAGCTTGAAGGGGGGACTTCTAGGAAGCCTATCTTCTTCAATTTTTGGCCAATCAAGGTGCCGAAAAAGCCCAGCTAGGGGTTTTTGGACGTTCTGAAGCCATTGGAGCAGTCTATTTGGAATTTTGAGCATTGTAAAGAACATTTTTTTAGCACTTTGATAAAATAATACAAATGATCCATTGGAAGCTGGACCAGGAGATGTAGCCCAAGAGAGCGGTGAACTCCTTTATCATTTGTTGTGTTATGTGTTTTCTGTTCACTGATTTTTCTGTTGTTTATATGCATCTTGAATGAGTAAATCCTATTAAATGTGTGTTGCAAAGTTGATCCATTTGCATTTTAACACATAAATTGTACTTGCAAATATTTTCAAGAATACAAGTCTTCTTCATTTTTAGATCAGAGTCTGTCTGAGTGTTTGAGTCTTCATCTGATTCAGAGTCTTCATTTTTTTATTCTTGGACCTGTTCATCTTCAGCTTTAGCTGTGTCTTCTATAGAAGACTCATTACTGTATACCTTTCTTGCTAGGATTCCTTCATCAATTTTTACATCAATACAGTCAACCGTTTTATGCAGCCTCTTATTATAGCATCTATATCCTTTATTGTTTGTAGCATACCCTAAGAGGATTCCTTCATCAGCCCTATCATCATATTTGCCGAGGTTCTCATCATTATTCTTTATGTAGCATTTACTCCCAAAGACTCTGAAGTGTTTGATTGAGACAGGTCTTCCAAACCATAATTCATAAGGGGTCTTATCACTTTGTGGTCTGAGGTGGGCTTTGTTAAGAACATGGATTGTTGTGTGTATTAATTCTACCCAGTATGTTTGACCTATGTTCTTCTCATTCATCATTGACTAGGTCATTTCTTGCACTGTTTTGTTTTGACTCTCAACAACTCCATTTTGTTGTGGAGTTCTTGGGACTGTGTATTCTCTCTTGATCCCATGTTCATCGCAGAATTCCTTGAAGTCTCTTGACATAAACTCTCCTCCCGGATCTGATCTTACTGCCTTTAACCTCTTGCCTGTTTGAGTCTCTGTTAAAGCGTTAAATGTTTTAAACTTCTCAAATGCTTCAACTTTTTCTTTGAGAAAGGCAACCCATGTAAGTCTGGAGTAATAATCAATAATCAACATGAAGTAGTTTTCTTTCCCTGTGCCTTCCTATCTTGATGGTCCACATAAATCCATATGAACTAGTTGGAGTGGTTTCTCTGTTGAAGTAAATCTCTTGGACTTAAACTGTGTCCTGTTTTGCTTCCCTACTTGACAGGGTTTACACATTGAATCTAGGGGCTTTGATATTCTCGGAAGATCTTTTACTGCCTCAAGGTTTTTGAGTTTGATTAAGTGGACAAAGTTTAGATGTCCAAGTCTCCTATGCCATAACCATTTTTCATCATGTTTGCTTAGATGACATTCTTCTCTATTTTATTTCAGTACATATACATTATTTTCTGTCATTATGCCTTTGGCCACCACTTGTCCTAAGTTTACAGACTTTATCTTGCAGTCCTTGGACGTGAACAACACCTCGCATCCTCTATCACACATTTGACTTACACTGAGTATATTATGTTTCAGCCCATCCACAAGTAGAACATCTTGGGCTTTTCCTTTTCCATTACTCAAGCTCACCATTCCTTTGCCTTTTATTTTCCCTGGAGCATCATTTCCAAAGGTTACGCTTCCTGATTTGCTTTCACTTAGAGATAGAAACTTTCATTTGTCTCTCGTCACGTGTTTGGATCATCCACTATCTATATACCAAGGGTTCATTTTTCTTTGAGCAGACAATACTAATCCACACTTGTTACTTTCCTTCTTCTTCCAAAACTTGACATTTTCAGCAGGGGATTTCGAATCTAGTTCATAGTTCCTTAACCGAAAGTCAATAGATTTATGTCCAAAGTTATGACAGGTGTAGCATTCAACCTCATTATTCAATAAGTCAAACTTATTGTTGCAGTGTTGCCTACTTATTGACTGTTGATTATTTCTTGGCCTCCTTAGTTGTATGTGTCCAGACTTAATTTGGCAATTTGCAGTCTATCAAGGATTATTACTTGACTGTATCATTCTTTGTTGTGGGAAGTATTTATTCCTTTGAAATCTTAATTGCTCATGTCTAAGTCTTAAGGAACAATTTACAACTTTGTGACCAAATTTAGAACAGTAGAAACAATAGCCATAGAAAAATTCTTTGTACCTGGAAAATGGTTGTCTTCTTTGAGAAAATCGATTTCTTTCTTCTTGATGACGTCTTTCAGCAGAGATAGCATTGTTTTTTCATTCTACAGATTCAGTCCTGGCACCTTTTTCTTTACTCGTCCTGGGTAGCTGATTGTCTTCCTTTGTTTCTGTAGGTTTATTATTGTCATTGGTTGTACTTTTGACAAACTTGATGGGTTCTTCATTTCCTGGCTTCCCACTGCTTGATCCCTCTTCATAACCCAAACCAGTTTTCAGCTTTTGATTCCTTTGCTGATTCGGAATGGTGGCTAATCCTTCTGAGGCTTTGATACTTGACAGATTCTGATTATACAAGGCTTGAAACTTCTCCATTTCTTTCCTTGTTTTCACTACTTCTTTTTCTAATGATTCACATCTTACCTTCTTTTCTGATAGCTGTTGTTTCAAAATATCTTCGATTTTCTTTGCCTCTTCCAATTCTACTTTTAGTACGACAAGGTCTTCATCGGGTTCTTTACTGTCTTTCTCGAACTGTATCAACAATTGTATTTTCTTTCTGTTCTTGATTCTTAGTCTGTCAATCTCTTCCAATGCACTGATTAGTTCTCCTTCGATGTCAACCACAACTTCTTCTTCATTAACATCACTCCCTGTGCTATTATTGTCATAGTCCTCTTTGGCCATAAGTATGAAGTCATTTAGTTTATCTTCAATAGATGAATCATTGTCTTCATCATCTGAAGGATCATCATCATTGTTTGCACAAAGACTTTTCTTCTTAAAGTTATTCTCTTTAAAGAAATTTATGTGTTTGTATTTCTCCTCATCATCACAAGTCTGGTCCTTTCCTTTGTGTGGACATTTATTTGCAAAATGACCTATCCTACCATAGTTAAAGCATTTGAAAGGTAGTTTACCCTTGTATTTTCTTGATCCCTTCTTCAGTCTCTTCACAAATTTTTCTTCGATTTCATCGGGCTCAGAATCCTCATTCTTGTATGCTTTAAATGATGCTTCTCTGGAGGTGGGTTTATCTTTAACTATTCTCATTTCATATGCAGTCAATGTTCCTAGAAGTTGGTCAAACTGCAAGGTTTTTAGATCATTAAGTTATTCTATAGCAGATACCTTCGGGTTGAACCTATATGGGAGAGATCTCAAGATTTTATGAACTAAAGAAGGTTCCCCAATTGTTTCACCAAGTTCCTTCATTTCATTTACCATTTCTTCTACTCTCAGAAAGTATTTTCCAACAGTTTCATCTTCCTTCATCTTCAGCTGTTCAAACTATATTCTGTAGGTTTGAAGCTTTGCATCCCTTACCTTCTCATTACCCTCATAATTGCTAATGAGTTTGTCCCACATTTCTTTGGCAGTTCCTAGGTGCATAAATTTTACGAATTATGCTTCTGCAAGCCCACTCAAGATAGCATTCATAGTCTTAGCATTGAAGCTAAATTCTAGTTTGTCATCCTTATTAGCTAGCACAACTGGCTTTACATAACCAGTATCTACCACATCCCAGATATCTGCACCTAAAGCCATTATGTAGGTTCCCATTCTAACTTTCTAGAAGGCAAAGTTTGTTCCATTGAATAGAGGGGCCTTATTGGTTGAATTTCCTTCATGGCTTGACATGTTTAATCTCTAGGATCTACCCTTAGATAAAAGGGGTTGGCTCTGATACCAATTGTTGGACAACTGAGAGGGGGGGGTGAATCAGTTTTTACCGTGCTTAAACAATTATGCTTCTTTTAAAAACTTTACAAGGAACTCAATGATGATGACAATCATGCAGGGAAATAAACGTTAACACATTCATCATCAGTCACATATATGAGAAACACAGAGATAGATATTTCCCGAGGAAACCCATACAGGTTAAAAAAACTCTTTTTCCTTTATATGATAAGTAATAGTTACATTCTTTACATTATCATACATATGAGCACCAACTCATAATGAGGCTACAACCTCAGTTTTGCAAGCTGCTACTTGTTGAGAGCACCAACTCTCTGTTTTCTCTAGCACCCACTAGAAGGAAGCACAAACTCCCTGATTTCTCTAGCACCAACTAGAAGGAAGCACCAACGCTCTGTGTTCAAGAACCCACTTGAACCTCTGAGGACACCAGTCCTCCCTAGCGCCTCCCAACCACCCTGAATTATAAATTCTTTGTTACTAAAACTTATTACAGCGATATAAAATTATTCAATGGCTTACCATCCTTGTCGTTGTTCTCTTACATTGCTCTTCCCTGTCTGCATCAGTGTCTTCTGCACACCTCTTTCACTTTCTATTCTTCTGCCTTTTATGCTCTATGCGCCATATCCCTTCAATGCACCATTCCTCGACAGTTCATTTCTGCTCCTGCGCTCTGCCTCCTTGTACACACCTAAATTCTCCTACACAGTGACAACAACCTATCTCTTCTTTGTTTCACATTATTATAGTCTCTGTTGTCTTTGTGCATGCAATATTCGTAATGCCTTTGCATGCTCACTCCGTGCAAAATTCCTCCACAACTCGATTGCTATGTCTGATCATCATCGTGACTCTTCAACTTCTTTGTTCATTTACCACTTGTTCAGAATCACTGTATGTTGCCTCTCTGGCAGTTTGAGACTTTTCGTCTTCTCTATGACAGTCAAGATCACCTTCTCTGTTCTAGTTATAGGCCTCAATTCTCATCCAGCTATCAATCCCCTCCACGAGCATCTTCATACCTCTTGAATATTCCCAGTGACTCTTCACCTCCTCTTTCAATCACCCCCAAAGTGTCTTCGAGTCCTTTGGCAGAAACCATCAGTGGTTTCTGGCAGTTACACTGTGTCGTGCTACAGTAGCCCTCCGATATTGAAAAAATTCACCTGCACCGTTGGATTGATTCCATGGGATCTTGCATTCATTTCAACATTTCGGCATTCGGCAATTCGGCATTTGTATGACCATGTGTCTCGACATTCCCAATCGCGATCCCTGAAAAGGAGCTTGGTTTCTCTAGCTATTTCCTCCATCTCTCGTTGATGTGACCAAAGGTTGTGATCACAGCCTTATGCAAAAAGCGCTTTCATGATTTCACATTTCATGAATTTGGAGATGAGGCATCTCGACTCTCCAAGTCACGATCCCCAAAACCCTGAAATGGCGTGGGATCAACGGTCCCGATCAACACTTGATCTGACGGCTCAGATCATTTCGTGATTTTTCATTTCGCAATTTCGGCATTCTTGATGTTCAGTGTTCTTGTCACTTGAAAGTTTTCGATCCGTGAAACTCCGAAATGGAGTCGGATCAACAGTCCAGATCACATCTTGATCTGATGGCTGCGATTAAATCACAATTTCTCATATCGTGATTTCGAGATTCCTGTGGTTAATATTCTTTGACATCTCCAACTCTCGATCCATGAAACTCTGAAATGGAGTGGGATCAACGGTCCAAATAAAACCTTGATCTGACGGCTCAGATCATTTCGTGATTTCTCATATCGTGATTTCGTGATTCCTGTGGTTAATATTCTTTGACATCTCCAACTCTCAATCTGCGAAACTCCGAAATGGAGTGGGATCAATGGTCCAGATCAAACCTCGATCTGATGGCTCGGATCATTTCATGATTTCTCATATCGCAACTTTGAGAGGTGAAAGGCTGGAGAATTTCATACCTTTGACTTTCCAAATAGCGAAATGATGATCTGTGTCCATGTGTCCTTCCCGAAGATGGATGGTCCTCCTGCTTTCGAGATTTTGTAAGCCCGCTTCTCCTAGCACTCTAAAGAACGTGCAGGTCTCCTGGATCCAACGGTGGTCAGACCCTGCGCTCGGATCTAATGCCCGAGATCTATCCTCCATATCTATGCGCTCCTCTTTTCTATATTGAGATCTGACAGCCATCGGGAATTCTGAATTGTTGATCCAACGATCATTGTTGTTGCTCCTCCCCATTATCACTGCATTGTTGATCATGCTCCTGTACTCAAGCCATCATCATTTTTGTACTTTCCATCAATGACAAGCATACACTGCCTGTAAAACATGCCAACAATTAGGAGGAACACTCCCATGAATTAGGTGAATTTCATGATCATGATTTCGAGTGGGTGGAAGACCTTTGGGAATATCTTCAAATACTTTGGAATGCTTATCAATGATCCTTTAGATATCTTGAGGAATAGATGGCTTAAATGTTTGAACATCTAGTGAGCATAGTTGTGAAATAACGACTTGATGCCCCTTTTTTAATAATTTTTTCATGACATTAGAGCTTATCACCTTACCAGGTTTCCTTGTGATACCTCTTAACTCGATTTCTTTTCCTTCCAATGAAAATTTCATGAAAAGTTCTTGAAAATTAAAATCCACTGTTCCTAATGATTGTAACCATTGGATTCCTAGTACAACATCTGCACCACCCATGGGTATAGAAATCATTGGACTATTCATTACATATTCCCCCATGGTAAGATTGATCTTATTGCATTTTCCTGAGCAATTGATAGTTCCTCCATATGCAATCATTGCTTGAAACTCTGGCGCTGGATATACAAAGAAATTGAGAGCTTTGGCTGATTTATAGTGAATGAAATTATGAGTACTGCTATAATCAATTAGGACTATTACCTTTTTCTTTTTGATGTATCCTTCAATCTTGAGGGTGTGAGGAGTACTAATTCCAACCAATGAATTACACGATATCGTGGGAGTCAACTCTTCAGAAGAAATTGCTTCTACATTTTCATCTTGAGATGGTTCTTCTTCTTCTTCTTCTTCCTCTTCACAATCTATGTAGAATAATTTCTTCTCACCACACTTATGTCCCTTGCTGTACTTGTTGTCACAATCAAAGCACAAACCTTTTTCTTTTCTTTCCTCCAACTATTGAGGTGTCAACCTTGTAGGTTGAGGTGTGTTAGAAGGATCATGTTTCTCTCTATAGATGTTAGGATTGGTCCTTCTAGTAGCCATAGCCATATTTTTACTTTCAACATTTCTTGCCACCTTAAATGCATTCTCCAATGATTTGGGTTCCCAAAGGAAAACCTCATGTTGAATTTTATCCTTTAAAG
>ML779207.1:848397-873867 GCA_009831015.1 Picea engelmannii | reverse complement strand
CGGGAATTAGACTTAGAAACTAATCAGTACTTTGGGACCTGCATGCCTCAATGGCAGGCCTCCTCACATTCGACAGTTGGTTTACATCATTGACCTCTGATCGAATGATTCCACGAATGTTCAACTTCAGCTTATCTATTCACATTCGATGGGATGTACTAAGATACCTTGGGAATCATTGACATTAATGGTGATCTCCCTCGCACTTGTTAACAGTTTACCTCATTGACCGGTAATCAAGTGGTTTCTACCATGTTAGACACCAAGACATATATTCACATGGTTAGAATCGTATCGCGTAGGGATTGGTTAGAAGACCCTGGGTTGAGTAATTCACCTTGCTATATGTTTCACCCAGGTTGCGAGGGAGTTCTAGACACAAAACACGTCCATTGTTACATAGATCCACTTTGTATTGGTCGTGGCTATGTCTTGTCATTTCGTAGATCCACTGTGTATTCTTCGTGGCTACGATCAACTTGAGTCATCAAAGTATAGACCCACATTGTATCTTCGGTGGCTATACCTTTTTGTTACCAATACGATTATGGATCCGCAATGTATACTATGGCGGCCATATCTGAAATCTTGATCATCCAAGCATAGGTATGCCTACCTTGGGTTTTGAAATATGTCATGATATTTGTTGGATGTTTGTGTGCAGCTTTCGTCAGGTTCTCTGAGTCTATACCCTTGCTTGAGCGTCTACAAAGCATTTCAGTCATCAATTCGCATCTTCTGACTTCATACTTTGGGGGGCATTCTGTTACACGTCAAAATTGCTCAGATGGATAAGTGTCGCATTGTCCCTATCAGTCGTCGCAAGTGTCGCATCTTCCCTACAACTTTCGCAAGTGTTGCAAGTTGATTATTAGTGTTGCAAACAATGTTCAGACATGATGCCATGATAACGATGCTAATAAGGCACTTATGACACCTCATATGACTGAATTGAAGTTCAAGAACTGATCCACTAGAATCAAACAACTCTTGACACCTGAAAGAGGCCCTGAAACAGTGGTTTGGAAGGGGAACGCTCCTCTAATATAGCTGGAGAAGCGTTGCCGCTCCTCTATCATGATTCAGAAGCGTTATAACACCTTTCAACCCTTCTGGAGCAGCGCTTCTCACCTTAAGAGCGCTGGCGCTTTCCCAAGGCACATCAAGAGTTCTATAATGCTCTGATACCCCTTTTGGGGGAGCGCTCCCTATTCTGGGTAAATTGTTAGCCCGTTGAGTCGAATGAGGAGGAGATCATTCGAGATTAGAAGGCAGTTGTGCTCGAATTCTTGGTTTTATCAAAAGATCCCTGATCCAAGGAGATGGTTCTTAACTGGTTCTAAACATAACTCAAGAGGTTAGGCCTTTCCCAACCTATATAAACAGGCTCTATGATGGTGGAGAGGGGGAAGAACTGAACATAGGAAACTTATGATCTTAGAGGAAACTGACAGTTAGCCAAAGAGAAGTGATCAGTGAAGCTGCTGCCACCCAGGTTGTGGATCTTTCAGGAAAGGGTTGGATGAAGAGGACTTGACGAAGCTGTCGCATTCGCATCTACGATTGTAAGTACTGCTGTCGTTATTTTCATTAATATGACACGCTTGGCCTGTTTCTTTCTAGTTCGTGTCTGACGTTACATGAACTTATCATTTAGTGATAGATATGTTTTCAAGATAATGTCAATAGAGTAGGAAGCGGTCGTATCTCATTTTGTCCACAGACCTCAGCGAGGAGCAAAGGATTGGAGCGCAACTCAGAGCGTGCAGGGGAAAACGTCGATTGAAAGGTACTTCTGTTATTCTCCCTTCTCATGCATTAGGCTTAGATAGATTTGAAAGGAAGTTAGTGTCCATGTTAAGCATTTTTCTGTCTAGGTTTAAGGTCAAGCCTTAGAGGTGATCTACCTATCCGCAGGGAGATTTTCCTACAACAAATAGCATGAAGTTAGAACAACAACATCAATAGCATGAGGTTGGTACAACATCATCAATAGAACAAAGCTGAAAAAAACATCATCATCAACATATAGTAACATAATGAGGCAGGTGCAACAACAACATTTTGTGGTACTCTGACAGACCATCCTTACCGAGCCTTCAAGATATTCCCAAGAATCATAAGATTCCCTAGGATATAAAATCCTAACAAGATACCACATGGTACTCTCATAGACCATCCCTACCGGACCTTCAGGATCTTCCCAAGAATCATAATATTCCCTATGATATAAAATCCTAATTGAGCTACCACTATTGACCTCAATTTCAATATACATGCACAGGTACTCTAAAAGACTATCCTTATCGGACCTTCGGGATCTTCTCAGGGATGATCAATCCCCTAGGATATAAAATACTAACTGAGCTACCCATTGTTGGTCAGGATACCATAGTATCATAATCATCACTCCCCCTTTCGAGGGAGGTCCTTTCGGAAAACACCAATATTGTCTTGGAAGTACTCAAAATTCATACAAGATAGAGGCTTGGTCAACACATCTACAACCTTCTCATCTGTGCCAACATATTGGAGATTTATAGCTCCCCTCTACACCATATCATGAATGTAGTGATACCGGATCTCTATGTGTTTCAACTTATCATGGAACACTGGGTTCTCCATCATATTTATACAACTCTGGTTATCACATACAATCACAGTGGCTTCCATCTCCAGATTGAACAAACCCATGAACAACTTTCGAATCCATTTGGATCACAACTGGAGGAACATGTTGCATTGTACTTCGCTTCAACCATGTGGAGAGAAATACTAGATTGCTTCCTTCTTTTCCATGAATTCATGGTTGAATCCAAATTGAAACAACATATTTAAGTGCTCTTCATATCTGAAGCATTTCCATCCCAATCTGAATCAGTATAACCATAAAGTATGAAGTCATGATCTCCAATATAACAGAGACCATAATCCAATGTTTTAGCATTGAAAGTTACATTTTGACTGCTAAAGTGCAAGCTCAGTACCCATCAAAACATTTAAGATAAGTTTTGGTTTTAATAGGTGGATCAGAAAGAATTTAAAGAAAGTAAAAGACAACATAAATCACTGCAGATCAGTGATAGACCATTGGGCTATGGAGTCATAAACATTCTACTTGTTGAAGGCATTTAAGCTCCCTATCAAACAAAAGAGTTTTATAATGATGAAGAGAAGAATAATAGAATAACATAAAAAATAATATTCACTAAGAAGAGATCCTCTCTGCAAAGAGAATTCAGATGTGTCTAAAAAATAAACAATGATAAATAGGCAAGCTTACAACAAATCATCTACCGCACCAGGAATCTATCAATCAAAGGCAAATTTTAATCCTTAAAATCAGCGATACATTCAAACAAGATGAAGAATAGAACAGAGAACATAGAAGACAAATATGATGAAACAACTTATATGAATCTTCAATAACATATAATTTACAACCACATTCCCCTCCGGCTTACAAACTGAAATATACAGTCATAAACATTTCTCAAAACTTGACTCTGTTGTTGGCCGAACCCACCCTCCTTTTCTTTTATATCATTCCTCAAATGTATTTATAATCAAAACAGAAGACCACATCTCAGAGTGCGAGCTAGCCTTCCTATCCTAGGATTCTCCACTGTCGTGTGTCTTCTATTTTATGTCATGTTCCTTTTGTCAGAAGGAAAATTGAGTTAATATGGGCTTGCAGGAGAAGATTCCCTCTATGGTACTTTGGGATGACAACTTTTTGTCTCCCCGACCAGACCCTCCATTATTCCATTTAAGGGTGTAGTCGATTATTCAACCACCGATGCTTCTTTCATTAACTGATTTCGCCTTGGGATCAAAATGAGACCTAACACCCATTTTGTTTCCATGCACTTCTCTTGGATTAGGCCCTATATAAGCACGTACCAATCCATCATTGATTTCCACGTACCTCACAATCCATCACCAACTTTCACGTACCTCTTTAGCTATATTGTGCTTTTGATTACAGGACTGCTCTAATATTTTAGCGTTCGAGCACTTTCTGTCCCCACAATGAAGTGTGTTTGTTGATCTGGTCACAACCCAGGATCTGGGAATGCATTTCTATTTTAGTTCCCCTGCTAAAATTTATCCGTCTACCAACTCCAAAATCCTTTTAACCATGTTTAGAGATAGAGCCAATTTTGGCACTTGGGAGCTTAGAATGCTGAGAAATAATATCTCTCGAACCTGACGTGGTGGTCTGGCGTCATTGTGATGTCACAGATATTGATGGATGAGCATCGTGTGTCTTTGGAACTTAGAAACTTTGGGCTTCGGGGGATTTGGATTGTGAAGAATGAAAAACTACCGCAGTGGTACGAACTCAGAGTGAGGTGGTGGCCTGACGCTATATGATGTCACAACTACTGATGGATGAGCACCATGTGTTTAGTTGGAAAACACCCATGGAGTGATAGGGCCTGAAATGACGTGGCAGCCTGACGTCACTTTAGGACTTTGGGCTTCGAGATATTTTGAACGCGGGCATGAATATCTCCTAAAGTGACTTTCTTCTAGTTAACGTGGCAGCCTCTCATCACTTTGGGACTTCACGGCTTCGACACTTCAAGTATTATGTCTAGTATTTAATCCTTGCATGATTTTGAAACTCCGAATGCACGGGAGCCGCTAATATGAACTGCACATGGCATCTTTGTCATTGAAAGTTGAACCTGCCTGTTTACGTGCATTTCAAGCTGGAAATGGAATTCTCTGAATGATGCATTTTTCTCATATTTTTTCCCTATGCATAAAACATACTTGATCAACCTGACTTTGTCAACCAGAAGAGGAAAAACTTATAGGAAGGTATACATAAAAGAGAGAGACTTGGAACAGGTGTAGACCTAGGTTTTAACAATAAGTACATATAACCCATGACAACTTTATGTTCTAACATTTGGCTCCATAGGGAATGGCATGGTCCCTGTGAGATGCCAAGAAAAAGAAGCTTCAATGTCTTATCCTATGGTTATGGGGTTACTTATTCAAATACTAAAAGAAAACTGAAAACTGAAAAGCTTGCACACATGCTTATTTATATACAATACCCTACTCTAACTGATCTTTACAATGCTAAGGTGAAAAAAAAAATCCACCGTAGCCACCCAAACTATTTGGTAACATAATTCTTCTTTTCACTGCAAATGATCCATAAAAGGTAAGGGAAGTATGACAACAGAATGAAAACATGTTTTGGAACACTAACAATACCCCCAAATGATGATAAGATGAATAATTTTGCAGTCTCCAATGCTTTTGGAAAGCTCAACTCTATATATAACCCCATAGGATCATAAATATTATAATAAGGCATGCTAAACTGGAAAAACAATATCTCCTTTATTTCATCATTTCTCACATGTTGTTTGATTCTCTCGGCGTGTACATGTGGATAAGGGATTGATGCAGGCTTGCTAATCCCAGGTGATATCTGCTCATTTATAAGTGTTGGAGATGAGATAAGCTGGACATTTAGCTCTTCATTTTCTCCTTCATGGCTCTCCCAAGGATCAGATCCATAATTATCATATACATGAACCATGTTATGAGGTTCCAAAGAAGCCATGAAAAAACTATGTTCTTCATCATCTTCGTTGGGATATTCATCAAAAATTGGTTTTTCTTGGTCAGTATTTGAAATAACTTCTTCATCATAACTAGGGATGCTAAAGCCATATGTTTCAAGAATATAAATATCCTCTTCATTTTATTCATAAGAGAAGCGAACAAAAAATGCCTTCAATTCTGAAAATCTAGGAAAAAATAGAGAGGAACCTTCCCTAGTTTTTTTAATTAACTTATCATTTATCTCAGCTTCATAGTCAGGAGAAATATCTACTTATGAATACACTTTCTCTTAGACATCAGAATATTCAAAAGAGACATTTTGATCTTCATGAACATTTAAAACAACTGATACATTTCATATGATGCCAGATGTTTCTATGTTACTTCTATCATAATGAATATCATTCAACACCTCATGATCTTCATGGAAAATGATTTCTTCCACAATAAATGCTTCATCACAAATCTGGTTTTCGTGACTAGAAGAATATTTATGAAGCAAAGAAAACTCATCACAACAGTTTTCATAAAGATACTTAGCTGAACAATACTCTTTACAAAACGAATTGAAAGCTGCATGAAAACCTGTCAAAGAGTTGATGCTTGTTGTTGTAACAAATATTGAAATTTTGGCTTTCAGTAACTTAGGAGAATGAAGGGAAGAATTGGCAGTGGAACGACCGCATACACCGATCATTAAGACACATGGAGAAAAATCTCAAGAGTCCGGGTTTTTTGTCGTCTAGGATTTGGTCAATGTAGATATCTTAATAACTACAGCCCCGATCCCTGAACTCACTAAAGTATTAAAGGATAAGTCGGGTCAAATAAAGATGAAGTGTTTTAACTGTTAATCAATCCCATCGCAATTTCACGATTCGGTATTTCTTGCGTCAAGTATTATCGATGTCCCGACACTTAAATCCACTAAAGGTTAAAGATTAATTACTAATCGTGATTAATTAAGAGATTAAGACAAATGATTATCACCTAATTAATCCCATCACGATTTCACGATTTGGGATTCCTTGCATGTCATAACTCTTGAGTACATGGTACACGAAACCCAAAGGCCTGAAAGAGGGCAATGTAAAAGATGAAATCTATTTTGGGGATTTTTCCATTGGGGATTTGGCCGATGTGGAAATTTTAATAACCACTGCAACGTTTCCCCGAATCCCGAAAACCCGAAATCGAGACTCCAGTCGTATGCAAAATGTCTTTAGAAAAATGCAAGTTTCTCAGCCGTGGAGGGGTCATTTTTCATGTTCGAATAGTCTATCGACATATTAAAATCCTAATATTTCTAGTGGTGTCTTCAGAATTTCATTTTGATATTGGTAAGGAAGTCAGAAGTCCCCCACAAGATGAGGTTCGTTTTCAGAAATATGACATTTTTACTGTGTTGAGTCATCATTTTCAAATGAGGATTCTGAGCGACTTGAGTATCATTTTGAGAAACGGTTGGAGGATTTTGTGCCTAACACATTAGAGATAATTAGTATCCTTTAGTTTGCCTACAGTTGTCACATATTGGGAGAATCGAATCCATCTCCGAGACCTAATTTTTGGATTTCATATTTCCCTAGTTTGACACATGTTTGTTAAATGCAGATTTGGGAAAAATGAAAAGGGATATCATGGAACTGAGAGAGTTTTCTTCTTAGAATAAATAGATGCAAAAAATCCTTTTTCAGTTTATACACAGCTATCGCTATTCGAGATATACAGAGCCGTAACCACAACCCTAGTTTTCGGCAGTTTGGCCCATTTTCTATTGTAGAAAGTTTCAAGAATCGGTTGTAATTGTTGTTATCTTTTAGATTAGATAGGATTTACACCTCAATACATATATGAGGCATACCTGTAAAAGGAAGGGGGGGGGGAGACACACAGGAGTAGTACTCCTAGGCTTTAGCTTTCATTTTCAATTTAATAAAAGATTGCAGAAGCATGTTTTATCCATATCAAAGATTCTTGTGATGTTGCTTGCAGAGTTTGTCCATTTTATTAGTTTCAATATCACTCCATCTATATTTTCTTCTCGATTTGTAACTATTTTGTAATAGAATTCATCCTCTGTTAGATGCTCTGTTGCAGAATGGTTATAGGTTGTTTCTTGAAGAGATCAAGGTTCAAAATTCATCCTCTACTAGATGCTTTGTCCCAACCATCATTTTCCACTGATTTATGTTTGGAGTTCACTGATCGCTAAGTTCTCCTTGTGTATTGATATGTTTTATCTTTATTCTGTTGCCATACTTTTATAAATCCTTCTCTTTGTAATCAGCTTCTACCTCACCTTTGTTCCATGGATTTCCATTGCCGAAACACTCTTATTATTTACTTGATTATTTGACTCCATGCCCAATGGACTACCACCCGGTCCAACCCATCAGTCCTAAAAACCTCAAAACTATTTGTTACCCACAGATCTTCCCATTGTTAATCTTATTGGATATCCTATCGTGACATATATTCGAGAGATCCCTCTCGGTTTGGAAGGGGCAGCTTCTAATCGAAAGTGGTTCGTGGTTATCTCAGAATTTACTTGCACACAACCTAAATCAAGTTCTGAGTGATAACTTATTTCTTCATTTAAAATGTGCTAAGGCTTGGCTCAACTACAACCTAGAGTCGAATCTTGTGACAACACTTGCAATGGGAAGATATCGACACCAATCAAGAGCAATCCCCTCTAATGAATTCCTAAAATTATTAATTTGAACATCTTCATGCACGATATGAAGTTGATGAATAAAATCATGAAAGTCCAACAAATGTTCAGTTGGTACCTCCCACTCTTCTCCATGAAATTTAGGAAGGTTATTTTCCCATTCATCTCTACCAGGCTCTGTATTAGGGAAACCAAATAACTTTTAAAAATCACAGAAAGCATACCTATGAGCTAAAATCTTGTCCATTTCAAACCAGTCAAGTCGCCAATAAATTTCTGAAAAATGGAGTCACCATGGTGAAAGATGATCAATCGGAATAATGTGTCCAGCTTCAGTTCACCATCTAAAACTGGATCTCTTTGTTGTCGTTCTCACAGGGAAGTTATCTTCACTTTCATCCCCGACAGTGACGCCATTAATGTTAGCACTGAAAGTTACACTTTGACTGCTAAAGTGAAATCTCAGTACCCATCACAAAGTTTAAGATAAGTTTCGGTTTGAATAGGTGGATCAGCAAGACTTTAAAGAAAGGAAAAGAAAATAGAAATCACTGCAGATCGGTGATAGACCATTGGGATATGGAGTCATAAACAGTCTTCTCATTGAAGGAATTTAAGGTCCCTGTCAGACAAAAGAGTTGTGTAATGATGAAGATAAGAATAAGAGAATAACATAAAGACGAATATTCGCTAAGAAGAGATCCTCTATGCAAAGAGAATTCAGATGTGTCTAAACAGTAAACAATGATAAATAGGCAAGTTTACAACAGATCCTCTACCGTATCCAAAATTTATCAATCAGAGGCAAATTTTAATCCTTAAAATCAACAATACATTCAAACAAGATGAAGAATAGAAAAGAGAACATAGAAGATAAATCTGATGAAACAAATTATATGAATCTTCAACAACATATAATTTACAGCCACATGCCCCTCCGACTTACAAACTGAAATATAAAGCCATAAAAATTTATCAAAATGTGACTCCGGTCTTGGCCAAACCCCCCCTTGTTTCCTTTTATATCATTCCTTAGATGTATTTATAATCAAAATAGAAGACCACAGTTGAGAGTGCAAGTTAGCCTTCCTATCCTAGGATTCTCCATTGTCATTTGTCTTCTCTTGTATATCATGTTCCTTCTGTTAGAAGGAAACTCGGGTCAGTATGGGCTTGCAGGAGAAACTTCCCTTTATGGTACTTTGGGCTGACAATCTTTTGTCTCCCCAGCTAGACCCTCCATGCTTCCATTTAAGGGGGTAGTCAATTTTTCAACCATTGGTCCTTATTTTATTAACTGACTTCTCTCTGGGATCAGGACGAGGCCTAACGCTTAGTTTGTTTCCATGCGCTGCTCTTGGATTGGCCCCTATGTAAGCACATGGTTGCGGAAGTTACCAAGGGAGGTTTGGGTATTGTTGATGGGTCTTAAGTCACTTGACTCAACAGCAAGAACCAAAGCTGCCACCGAGGCCCAATTAGACTCTGCAGCATTTGAAATGGAATGGTTCTCCAGATCTTGCGATCCGGCCAAGGTATTGATGGGCTTTGTGTTTTTATGGCAAATGATCTTCCTTCAGTTGGGACTATTTTCTTTTATGTATTTTCTCTTAGGGTGGGGCTGATATGAGAAATGCAAGCCAGTATAAACCAACTTGACAAATAACAAGATAAATTTTCAACAACTGAGAAGAGGTCGAGCTAGGGATAACCCGCTACTCAAACATGTAGACGACAATTCTATACCACGGGTCTAGTAATAATACATTAACCATGCGAGCATCCAATCATTGTTTGAGATTACTAACTACCAGAAAAAAACACATATGAAACAAGATAAATGGCAAGCAAAATAATTCATCTACCACTATCATTCATCTCATAATTCACACAACAATTCATCATCTTCATCTTTAGAGAAAAGAACAACAAAGAAATTGTACCAGTTAACTTGACAATATATTCGATATCTCTTACTTGTTACATATGCTCATAAAAATGAATAGGAAATAATTCTTCTTCAAGTTCAATCATGCATGCATTTGATAAAGATAACTTCTTCTTTGGTCAAAAAGGACTTCTAAATTCATAGCAGCTTCAAAATAATTCTTAACAGCTAGAAAGAAAAAATCGTTCTTACCACAAACCATCGACCCTAATTAATTGGTCGAGGCCTTTATTTATAATCTCAAGCTTAACCGAAGTTTAACTACTAAGTACAGTTTGAACCAAACAAAATTTTCCATGTGGCATTATCTCATAACAATTTCTTGATCAGTCCACCCAGGATATTTATTTGAAAGGATGACTCCTTTCGTATTCAGACCAATTGATGAACAACTCTTCACAAGTCTGGGCCCACGGGAATATCTGTTGTTCCATTGGGGCCGCATATATTCCTCTGATGTCCGCTGCATGCACTCAGTACTTTACCAAGGTGGAATTTAGTTGTTGCAACATAGTTTTAGCTCTGATCGGGTGTTCTATGAATTATTTCACCTGTCTCGGCCTCGCATCCGCTACCTTTGCACACTCTTCATTCCATAGGGAGTCTTGTTCGGAATACACCTTGAGAACGTCTCTTATGTCGATAAACTCACTGGGGGTGTTGAACTTGAAGAGCTTCATATCTTTCATTACTTTATTAATTTTATCCCAGTGCTTCTGGAACTTGGCATATTGTTCTTGGATCTCTTGATGTGGGTCCCGAGACATCTTAGTCCAGTATTCTATGGATCTCTTCATGCGGCCGAGGCTACTTTTTCCTATCATCCGAATTCCATTTTCTTCCTTTTCTCGACCTTGCTGGACTGCCTCAATGTATTTGAGTCTTTCCACCACTTGTAGAGCTCTTTGATTCCATTGTTCCATCTCCTTGCATGTTGCGAGGGCCATGAGAGTGTCCTCCTGGAATTCAATTATATTTTCGGTTAATAGGTTTCTTTCTTTCTTGTACTCGTTGTAAACTTCTGAAAACCCACTCTTCAAATATGCCGCAGTCTGTGTGGCACCTTTGTAATACTCAACAATATGGCGCAAGTGTTCCAGTTCCTTTATAGTATCAGCTAGTTCTCTTTCATCCCTCCTGGAACTATCTTGGGAAGCATCAGAGAGGGCTCTTCCCATGCCTATCAGTTTAGATGTGCGAGCATCTGCTGTGTTGATCAATTTTTCCTCTGCGGTAACCAAAATGGAACAGTCCACAATAATATTTCTCTTCTTAGCAGTCCTTTGCATGATGGCCTTCCTCTTTTGATCATAGGATATTGCGTAGATGTCTACTACCTCGTCTACTAGCTCTAGTATCTGTTGGTTGCCCCATGTGAGCGTGTTTCCCAGGCTGTTGGTGGTATATATTTGTTCAAGATCAGACTCTTGAACCTCCTTATTTTTCTCTGAAGGCCCGACCTCCTCTCGTTGTTTATCGGGGACCTGAGTATCAAGTGGAATAGATGTGTCGGGAGGGATCTCAATACTTTCTTGTATACTAACTGTGGAATTGTCCACTTCCTTCTATGGGGACCTTTCTTCTAACTTGTCCAATTCTAACTTGTCCGTGGGACTACCTGCTCGGGTATCCGGCGCATCAGGCATTTCTGTGTCTAGGCCACTTTAGGCTCCTTTTCCTTCTCATGTGTCCTCTTGACTCTGAACATCGGTAACAAGAGGTGTTTTTTCCTCTGCTCCCTTTTCTTCTTCTACATGAATAGAGGTTTCCTGAGATTCCTCCGAGCTCTCATCATCACTGTATATATTTATGAACTCGGTCAAAGGGTTAGGTGCACTCGTTTCGACCGACACTCAGCCTGGATCGGATTGAATCGTCATGCCTGCTAGTGAATCAACTGGCGGAAATGTGGATTTAGGGTCATCTGACCCGTTGATGTTACATGGGTCTGTGAACTTGGAGCCGCCTACCCCTGTTGGGCTCTTTTCTGGGTTACTAGTCTAAACACTTGATAAGAGGGCCAGATCATTCGATGCCAGATCCATCACTTGTTGAGCATTTTGGATCAATAACATCCCTCTTTCTAGTGCACCTGAAGTTTTGATAAAATTCCAGTTCTATACAGGGGCTCCCTAGGGAGCTTCCATTGTCTCGGTCGATTCGAATGTTACCCTTTCTTTCCTAGTCCTGAGAATTTCTTGTGTTACTTTCTCTAAGGACGTATTTTTCTCTTCCCAACTCATGGCCTTGAAATTCGTTACTCTGGGGTCATCCACTCTTGCCACCACCTCATCCCAGTCTTGAGTGTTTTCAGTGAAAATTTCATCCTCAAACCAGTCATGGGCATAAGGCCAACAGGATGATACTTGTGATGCATGTTTCGAGACCAGACCCTTGGGGTCATGCTTGTGAAAACGTCCTGTTTGGAACCAAAATTCCAATTGAATTAATCCCTCTTGCTTATCCTGTGCAGTGTCTTTAACCTGGCAGAAGCCGATATGAAACCCATAGGGTATGAATGCCCGCTTCTTATCCTTCACCAAAGTGGTGTTGTATCCCTGCAAGATAGTTTGGTAACATATTTCCCCTAGTACCAGTCAGTTGGGGACATATATAAGTAGCAAATGTGGTGCTCCAGTGGCACCGAAAACCCTAATGTAGGTTTCACTCTCATCCAAGTACCAGTGGAAAACTTTCGATATAAGTTTTTTAGCTGCATCAGATATCCTTGGGCACTCTTTCTTGAATAGTAAAAAATGAATAGGTGTGATAAATTGGTCGTAAATGAGAGAGTAAGATCTTTTATACCTATTCTCGCACAATATTCCAAAGTATACATGGACCAGGAGCTTGGAAGCATGTCATCTCAAGTTCATCCCAGCGAAGGCATTTCTTGCACAGACAATGTCAAATAGATAAGACGCCATGTAGAAGGCAGACGTTTCTCCTTCCTTCGTCTACTGAGCCTGTAGAATGTAGGTGCTAAGATGTTTGGAGATGATAGCACCCCAGTTGAAGATTGTTTCGAATGTGGTGACAGTATAAGCCAAAGGCATCCATGCCTTCAAAAATCTAGAACAATATTTCTCTCCATGCAACCGACAAAGGAGAGCCATTAGATAGATATAAGGATGTCTGAGGTTGGCTGTCAGGTACCAGCCGAAGTTTCGGTTGGTGATTTGTTTGTATTTTCTCCACCAGGATGCCATGATTTTGTTGGTTTCATGCTTCTGGTAAAACTTCACAACAAAATCTGTGTTCAAACATTCATCTGGGTCCCTGAGCTTGTAATAATTTTGGACTTCTACTGGGAGGAAAACCATGGAAATTTGACCATTATCATCATTAATTACACACTTATGTGCATCACTGTGATCAATGAGCCATTTCAATAGTTCAATGCAAGGAAAAACCTGAGTCATGCTCGCCAACATGTGTAGGTAAGCCTTGCGGATGTTGATGAAGACCTTATCGTCCAGCTTCCTTGTGTCAAGATCGCTATGTGGCGCATGTTCTGGGAATTCTTCGTGCTTGATTTTCTTGAATAGTTCTTCCCAGCGCGGGAATATATTCTTGGTCCCAATGTTTGCCTCTGTGGCCCCAAAGGTTGGGGGTTGAGAAAAGGCTTCTTTGGTGATCGTCTTGATGATGGGAATCGACTTGGAAGTGAATTCCATTTTTCTTGCAACGGCCAGGGAGGAGCCCTCTCCTGCTTCTTATTCTTGCAGCTTTGGGGCTCTAAGAGATTTCCTAGTGGTAGGTTTATTCAGAGGCATCATTCCTACAACCAAAATCGTTCAATTAGGGCCGACATACAGAGTAATATTAGATCCTAATTTACATGTGAGGTGGAATCAACAAAACCAGAATGGTACATACCTGTATGCTTTCTAAACTTTGTTGTTTAATACTCACTATACCTCGGATGCCTTCTCCAGGTCATTCGTCTCGCTCCTCTGGATGTTATGGACTTCTTTGCACATAGAATGCTCTGGCTTATAATAATTCAGGATAATATAATGAGAGAAAACTTACCAATTGCATCAAGATGTTAATACAAGTAATGGGATGAAATTAAAAACTACTTACTGCCAATTTTCTGTAATCAATTTTACGTAGGTTGACGGTGGAAGAGCGGAGGGAGGTGCACTGTATCTACATGCTAGAAAGGTCATTTTTCTTTGCGCACATATTAGAAACTAATGTGCGATCTTGGAATTAAACAATTGATCAAATGCATCGTATCTAGCGTATATTAAAGCTAAAACGTCCCATCGTGTCATTTTCGGAATGGGGAAGTCGGAGATCGGCGCAAAGCTATGGTTATTTTCGTTAATACCTTTTTTTTAGTTTTTACAAAAAGAAAACCGCCGACACCGATTAATTTTGTCGGATGATTCTAACGTGACACATGGAAGATAAATACCGGTGATTTGCCTCACGAGTGCCAACAGAGGTGGTAACCTTCTTTCAGTTACGCGCTCCCTAACCAAGCCTAAGAATTGTCAATGTCGATTAGATATCAAGGGTCAGTAACCGGGCACGAAATTATCGCATACTTTTCCTTGGGCTAGCTTCTTGAAATTTCTCTGATGATGACAAGTTTCGAGAGTTGGTGGCCTAGAAAATGTTTTATGCTCCATACGGGTTTAGCTACTCATAATTCGTCGATGCCAAAATCCTTTTACAGGATCAGTCGTCAGTGATTCCTTTCTTTCCCCGCAAATGACTACTTCCTTTCTCATTTCCCTGATGCCGAAATGAAATCGTTCATCGACAAATTTCTTGTGCAATGCTTATCTCGAAAGAACAACTCCCCTTTTACCGACACTGACGCAAATCGGCGATCAACATCATTCGTTTTCTAAGACGATTTTCTTTCATCTTTGATTCTTCCGGGTATCGAATTTTGGACCCGTCAGGTAAAATGATTTAGTGGTTGGTTCTTTAATCAAATGTTAATCCCTTTAAGTTATAATGGTTTTGACATTTTTAGGGAAACTTTTAAAGAAACAAGGAGAAATTGCAGAAAACAATGATAAGCGAAAACAACATCGTTCTGAATTAGACAATACCAAAAGATTAAGTGGTACCCAAAAAGTAAAGTTTGGCAAATAATTTTTAGGGTGTGTTGCAAGCTCAATAGGTCCACACCGCTTCAACCCCCACAATCCATCACCAATTTCCATGTACCTCTTTAGCTATACTGTAGTTTCCATTGTGGGACCGCTCTAATATTTTAGCGTTCAAGCACTTTATGTTCCTGCAATGAAGTGTGGTCATCGATCTGGTCACAACCCGCGATATGGGAATTCCTTGCTATTTAAGCACCCCTACTAAAATTTATCTGTTTTCCAACTCTAGAATCCTTTTAACCATGTTTATATATAGAGCCAATTTTGGTGCTTGGGAGCTTCGAATGTTGAGAAAGAATATCTCCTGGAGGACTATCTCCCTAATATGACATTGTGGCCTGACGTCATTGTGATGTCATAGCTACTGATGGATGAGAGCCACGTGTCTTCGAAACTTTGTCACTTCGGGATTTGGGGGCTTTGTATTGTGAAGCATGAAAAACTCCCGAAGTGGTACGGGCTCAGAGTGACGTGGTGACCTGATTCCATATGATGTCACAACTACTGATGGATGAGCACCATGCGTTGATTTGGAAAACACCCATGGAGTGGTAGGGCCTAAAATGATGTGGAAACTTGACGTCACTTCAGGATTTAGGAGATTTTGAACACGGACATGAATATCTCCCAAAGTGAATTTCTTCTGGTTGACGTGGCATCCTCTCATCACTTCGGGACTTCATCACTTTGGCACTTCAAGGATTTTTTCTAGTCATCAATCATTACATGATTTGAAACTCTGAATACATAAGATCCACTAATCTGAAATACACATGGGATCTTCCCCATTGAAAGTTGAACCTGCCTGTTTGCATTTATTTCAAGCCCAAAATGGACTGCTCTGAATGCTGCATTTTTCTCATAGTTTTTCCCTATGCATACAACATGCTTGACCGGCCCAACTTTATCAACCAGAAGAGGAAAAAATTATAGGAAGGTATATAGAAAAGAGAGATACTCAACAGAGGAGTAGACCTAGGTTTTAACAATAACTGCATATGACCCATGAAAACTTTATGTGCTAACACAATGTACCCTCAAGGTATCTCATCACATGCTTTACATATACAAGGTGAACACGTCTGGGCTCTACCGGACCCTGAATCAAGGTGTTCACAACAAAGGATATATTTTTCCTAGTATTCATTAGATACATCAACGAACCAATAATTTGTCTGTATAGAGTATCATAAACCAACTCTGACAAAGTATCAACCAGGAGCTTCAAATTCATTTCCATGGGTGTGTTCATTTATTTACATTCCAACATGTCAAATATCTTCAGTATTTCAAATGTATACTTCCCTTGGTTAAGGAATATCTTCTCTGGGCTCTGCCAAACTTCAAGACCTAATAAAAAATGCATCGGGTCTAGGTCTTTCATCTCAAACTCTGTGGCGAGCTTCTTCTTACAATCAGTGATGATATTTTCTTCTCTGGTTAGGAGTAAATAATCCACATATAGTAGCAATATAACTGGCTCATCATTCATAACCTTGAAGTAAAGGTTAGAATCAACTTTACTCTTGGTAAAGCCCAATATCATCAGGAAACTATCAATTATGCCTTACCAAGCTCTAGGATCTTACTTCAACTCGTACAGAGATTTCTTCAACCTTCATACATGAGTCTTTCTATCTTCAACTTCAAACCCTTGTGGTTGTTCTATATACACTTCTTCTTCAATAACACCATTTAAGAAAGTTGTTTTCACATCCATCTGGTGTAACTTCCACTTCATTTTGGTTGTAAGAGATACGATGGCTCTGATAGAAGTGTATCCGGCTACAGGAGCAAATGTCTCTTCATAATCAATACCTTCCTTTTGAGAAAAACCACTAGCCACAAATCTTGCCTTATGTTTTTCAATACTTTCGTCGGTTGCATGTTTTGTTTTGTATATCCACTTGGAAGATACCACATATTTGTTCTTTGGTCTGGGAACTACTTCCCATACATCATTCTTTATAATGGTCTAGTATTATTTTGTCATGGCGTCCATCCATTCTTTCTTTTGAATGGATTCTTCAAAGCAAGTAGGTTCATTTTCTATGAGATCACACATCAATTCCATATAGCTAGAGAACGGATTAGGTTTCTTTCTTTGTCTCGTGGTTCCTTCTAGGGCACCATACTTCTCTGCATATTGAATAAGTTCTCTTGCCCAAGCTATATTTCTCTTGTGAGAGATCATCATACGGGGATGTTCTTGAGATTCTATCATATCATGATATTCTAGAATTTCATCATCAGTGGTAACTATAACTTCCTTCACAGGTTCTGAAACTCTGGGAGCTATGTATTCTTCTTCATATACTCCATCAAGATGGAATTTCCTTGATATTTTGAGTTTTTCATCTTTATCAAAGGTTACATCTCTGTTGATCTCAATATGATGGTAATCTGGTATGTAAATTTTGAATGCTTTAGATACCTCACAATATCCAACAAATATTCCCTTTTTTCCTAAAGGATCCAACTTAGTTCTCTTTTCTTTTCGAATGTGTACAAATACTGGACAACCAAATATTTTGATATGGCTTACTTATTGCTTCTTTCTGGTGAACATTTTTTCAAAATTTTTGAATCCAAGTGCACTATGGGATAATTTGTTTTCGACATATACTGTTGTTTTTGTTGCTTCATCCCATAAGTGAATTGGAAGATCTTGATCGTGAATCATAGTCATTACAACTTCCATAATCATTTGATTATTTCTTTATACTACACCATTTTTTTGAGGATTATAGGGAGTTGTGAGCTCTCTCTTAATCTCGGCATCTCCGCAAAATCTTCCAAATTCATTTGAAGTGTACTCTACTCCATTGTCTAACCTGAGTATCTTGATTTTCCTTTCGGAGAGGTTTTCTACCAAGGATTTGAATTCCTTGAACTTTACAACTACTTTATCTTTTAAATTCAAGAAATAAACCCAAGTATTATGAGAGTAAACATCAATAAATTATACCTATTATACATACCCTGTTAGACAGGTTGATGGCATTGGATTGCATACATCTGAGTGGAAAAGCTCCAAGATTCCTTATGTTTTACTGTCGCTCTTTGGAAAAGGATTCTTTATATTCTTTCCTTGTGCACATCCCTTGCATACACCTTCATGATCAACCTTTAATTTTGGTAAACCTGTAACTACCTTTATTACATATGGTAAGGCTTTGTAGCTTATCTAAGCTAGTATTATATGCCAAAGTTCACAAGGACTTTCAGTAGAGTGAGATAATGTTACATCTTAGTGACCTTTTAATTTGTACAACCCACCTTCTTATGTTCCAATAACAACTGCATATACTATAGTTTTTCCTTTAGGCCACATAAGAACTTCACCATCTATGAATGCAACCCTTAAACCTTTCTTATCTAGAGATGAAATAGAAAGTAAGTTCTTTGTCAATCCTGGTACATACAATACATCCTTCATTCTCATCATAGTTCCAGAATCAAGTTTGTAGGTGGATTCTCCCATTCCTTTGATAGGGTACTAATAATAATCTCCAAGTGAAACTTTCTGGGGAAAGTCATTTTCTATAAGGCTAGAGATAATGTATTTCTTATCTTTCATGTGCTTAGAGGCACCGTTATCTATGAGCCAAGTATCCCCTCCAGGTTTCACTAAGCTTGAGAGGGAGGAAAACAAAACATAATCTTCAATATCTGCTTTAGTCAACTTCTTGGGTGGATCATCATCTTCAGTTGCATGGTCATTATGTCTTTTGTTATTTCTCTTATTGTATTCTTCCCTTCTGGTAGAAAAGTTCTTAGCAATGTGTCCCATATTATCAAAATGATAACATTGATAAGAGGAGAAATTTTTTCCCTTTCTTTGACCCTTATGATATTTCTAGAATCTCTTTGGAGGGTGAGATTCTTTATGAAAGTGAGTCTCCTTTTGAAAATGAGACTTTTTCTTTCCTCCTTTATAATGAGAAAATAGGGCTTGATATTCATCTCTTAATAGGATGAATTCTTGGTTGGCCATTCTTGCTTCTTCTTGAACACATTCTTCCCATAAACTGTCAAATTGGAGTTTCTCTTTTCTTGCACAAATATTTTGTATGAAGGCATCCCAAGGTATTGTTAGACCATTAAGAGTTGTCATTATGATTTCATATTCATCTAAGTTGTCTCCAATTTCCTCTAATTGTTCCTTGAATTGAGAAACCCTAGAGAAATAGTCTTGAATTTTTTCTCCTTTCTGCATCTTTGTATTCTTGAGTTGGGTTCACAAATTCATCTTTTGGTTGATGTTATTTCCTTCATACAATATAGTTAGGGAATAAAAAATATATTTTAGAGTATTCTTATAAGAAACTTGAGGGATCAAGTGTTCTTTAATGGAATCTGCAATTGTTCTTTTTTCCTTAATCATATCCTTTGTGTACTTCTCTTTAGTTGTGTCTTCTTCAGGTTCTGGTACATTTTATTTTATGAATTTTGCAAGGTCATTCTCTTCAAGAATGAGTCTAATTATGTACTTCCAATAATAGAAATTTTCCACACATTCTATCTTGTCAACAAGCTTGGTGCTTGCAGACATCTTGACCTGGAGCTAATAAAATGACTAGGAAATAAAAGTGCTCAAAAATTGAAACTGAGATTACCAGGAGATGCGTTGGGTTGAGGCGAGTCTACTGGAGCTGATTGTTTTAGAAAAATCCATGTTTACCACTTGAAACTTGACTTGTGCAAATCTGAACTGGTACTTCTAGTATTGGTTTTGGTTTCCTGGTTTTTTGGTACTAGCCAAAACTAGGGTTTGAATTTCTAGAGAATCTTGCCACTACAAAATTTCGCTCAAGATGCCAAAAGATGTGCTAGGGAAAGGAGCACTTCCCAAGATAGTTTTTGGTCAAAAATTCCTCTTCAATAAAAATCCCTAATTTCTTTGTATGACAATAGTGATTTTTTATATACCCAGTGAAAGGTGCTCTATTCATTCAATCTCTGATTCCATGTTAAGTTTTTACTATTTTTATTAAGTTATTTCCAAGTTCAATGCATTTCCAAAACAATAGCATAAAGATCACTGAAAGAAACACAATCACAAGGTACAAAACATTTTATCCTGGGAAACCCTCATGGGGGAGAAAACCCAACAAAAATTCTTCAATAATATATTGTCAATACAATGCCAAGATTAAGACCAAAACACCAAGAATAAGATAAGACTGGGAATGCACCTCTCTTCTCCTTCCTCCTACAATTGCAACTTCCTTCAATATATGCACCCTAGATGAGTGAGTGTGAGTGTGTAAGAGTGAGGCATCATCCTCACATATAAATACTAGTTGAGGAGGTTCTAGAATTATGTCTCTTCACTTGGTAGGGTCGACGTCTTCTAGAAGTGGTTAAAACCATTTTATAAACACTAGTGGCCAATTTTACAAATACTACCATATAAATATGGTTTGACCAATCCACAAAATGGGATTTGATCTATAAGATAATAACTCAAATATAATTAGAATATTCTTTGAAGTTACGATATTTCAACACCATATGGATATATGTATTAATAAATGAGAGAAATAAATCAATCACATAACCCTACCTTGAGTCATGAAAGAGATTCTCCTTTGGCTCATTCTCAACCCTCACTTAAGAAAGGAAAACCTTATCTGAAGGATGAACTATGTGGAGAAGCTCTTCTAAAAATCCAACAGTGTATACCTATGAATAATTGTTCCTCCCCTTGCCCATGGAAACACATTCCTTATATAGATTGATGGAGGAGTCTAGGAGAGGCTTCTAGATATCTAGAACTTAGTGAATTTGACTGATTGAGATTTTCCAAGATCCTTCCATGAGATAACCATATCATGTAGCACCGATCTCCTCATAATTTACCAATTCTATAAGTCTACAGAGGTGGTCGTCGACCAACAACAATGCAACTAGCAATTGGTCGATGGCTAGAAAGTTGTTCAACAATAATCGGTATTCAAAAATCATTGAAACCAACGCAGAAGAGTGTGTCTCAACATAACATCATCAATGTGTCCTTCATGAGACCCTAGGGTGGAAAATAAGGCTGTAAAAATTGTTCAACAAGGTGAATCCACTGTGAACTCAACTAAAATTGTGTGCTCAACACACTTGATCAATTAGTCCTCATTTGAGACATCAATGCCTCTTATTATGGAAAACATGTTGGCACTATGAAGACTCTTCAACACCTACAATGCCACTTTATTGTCCAACTACGTAGTGTCAAGTCGAAGAATTAATCCACACTTACCCCCTTTGTAGCACTAGCAAGCCTACACAATGCAAAACAATATTCTAAAAGAATTTACCCATTCCCTCATATCCTTGGGTGTCATTGTCTATGGATTTTCTAATGGGTTTCCTATGACCTTCCATAGACATGATTCCATCTTGTTAGAAAAAAAAAATAATAAAACACAGAAGATACACAATATAATAGAGACACAAATATATGTGGTTCACCTAGTGTGGACTATGTCCACCAAAGAAATTTCTATGTCCTTCCTTAATTATTATCCATCACATGAAGGGATACAACCTACAACACACCCAATGTAAATTCTTCTTCTTTCTCTCACATTATCCTCTCTCATAATACAATATCCACACACACACACACACACACATATTCGCAATACAATGTCGTCATACAAAAAATGGGTTGACAACCCTCGAACCCATGATAGAAGGGGGCTAGGCATACCTGCATATGAATCAAGAATATAATCAATCTCCACAACCAACAGATATTTTTTGTGGTCTATCATTTTTCTAATATGGCCCTTTCTATTCCCTACACAAAGACTACTTCATCCACCCAAATCGAAAATTTACTTTTTAGGCATGTTTGGTCTTAGTTTTTTCTTACCTCTTAATGTTATTTATAATCATGATTCATGTTTTTTGAGAACATTTTGGAAACAATATGGAAATTTTCAGGCTTCCAGTTTAATTTCTCTACTTATTTTCACCCTCGGACTATTGGGAAACCTAATGTAGTGAATCATCACCTTATTCATGCCATATGCATGCACTATAATTGCAATAAACAATGGGACACTTATCAACATCTCCTACATCATAGCTACAATTTTTATATCAAAATGAAGGAGGATCGATGCTTTTCCTTTAGTAAATATTATTATTTGGTTGGTTTTCTTTAGTTGGATAAGATCAATCACACATGAATCCAGTCACCTCTATGAAAGGTATCAATTGTTCTACTAGTTTTTCACCATTTGAGGTGTGTCATGGGTATCAACCTCTCACCCCACATGAACTACTTGCCACTATCCATCCTCCCTCCTCTTCCCACTAGATGAAGGAGAAACATAGCACCTCCTCTTTTGTGCAGGAGTCAGCCTAGGTTCATGAGAAAGTAACTGCAACACTTTGAGCATCCCAACACATTATAAGGATTTTTAGGATCACTATCGAGTTTCCATGCACTTTAAAGTTGCATATTTTACTTGGTTATAGTTGGATAAGTAACATTTTAAAATCCAATGCCATAAAAAGATAAATTCTCTCTAGTATGGTCCATATACTGTTATCCAACAAGTTAATGATAATTCTTCTCAACTATATTTTCCTTCCTAGCTTGGTATTCATAATGTGATCAATGTGAGTAAATTGAAACTATATGAACCTCCCTCATTGGGAAGAAGTTCAAATCAGTCATCATATAGACAGTATTCCAAATTTACAATATAAGACACATTTTTGGGTATTCACACTCACTCGACTAGGACATTTAACATCATTCCTATCTTGTTGGGTGCAAGGAAAACTACCTACTCAAGAAAAGTAGGTTTCCCATTCTATTTTCCAGGCTTCTTTCCCTTATCTTTTTGAGAAAGTGGATACATGTAATGCCCTTGTTTCCTCTATCTTGTAAATATAACTATAACTTACCAAATTACTATGTCAGACTGAATATGTGTGAATGTTAGATTTGAGAAACCTTTTTGCTGTAAAAGGCATTGTATGTATTTTTGTTATTAATTAAAAATGGATAGTGTTTCATAACTGTTGAAAGAGGGGGTTTTCCAATATAGATCATGATTCTATAAGAGGGATGGTGACGGGAACAAGAAATGGTTGATATGACCCCCACCAAACTAGTACCTTACTAGATTTAATTTCTCATACCCATAACAATCCTCTGACCCAGAAATGAATTATTAGTCAGGATGGTAGTTGGGAAATCCTTCTTCAAGAGTTAATGAGGAGATGGGAAGAGTACCCATCTGAAAGGATTCCTGAATTGACCACGATATTGTGATTCATACCCATGCAATATTTTTGTAACACACCCACGACAGGGCATACAAAGTTTCACTTTTCTTAAAGGACAGATTCTCCATCCATGGTTTATAATTTGGAAGTTCGGGGAACTAGTCTAACCTCCCCGTCAAGGATATCTGATTCTAGATCCAAATGACTCTCTAATACCTTGATGGTCTCATTCTGTAATTAGACACAGACCCTTTCAACTTCCTGGTGCAGTTCTAAAGGTACTCGTGACCCTTCTCTTCGCGCCTGTGAAATCTCATAGTCTGGGCGCTAGATCATTTTCTGATAATGCCCTTCCTTGATATGACCTTGGGCGATGGCCTTACGTAACCACGCAATTTTGGGGGTGGCTAAGGGTGGTTTTAAACCAAACTAATTTTCTCCCTACAATTCACCTTGAGCTTCCATGTGTCCTTTCTCCAAAATTGTGGTCTGGATTGCAGCCCACCCATAAATTTTTAAACTTCATGCACCTTCAGTCCTCGCAATGCGACAGGACTGACAATCTCATGAACTTGACAGTGCTTCTGAACTTGACGGCTCAAATCTATCCTTTCCAAATCTACGGATCAGATCTAAGATTTCTAAATCAACGGTTGTGATTTATTTCGTGATTCAGGTTTCAGGACTTTCAACTCTCATCCCTTGCCTTATCCTGTAGTGACAGATCTCCTGCCCCACGTACTCTTTAATCAATGGTGTTGATCACTTCATGATTCCAGACTTCGGGAGTCTCAAGTCTCAGCTTTTAATTCCCCTCGAATTATGTGGATTTTTGTCGCATGTCCACTTGAATCAGACGATCGAGGCTTACTTCGGGTCTTCAGAGTTCAGAAGTCTCAATTCTCAACTGAAATCCCAGTGCGATTCACTCGGAGACCTCGATCCATCGACACGTACCCCTCCTGGCGATCAACATCCAGGACCTACTTTAGGTCTTTAGTTCTTTTCAACCAATACTGGATCAACAGACTTCATCTCCCTTCTCGACAAACGATTGAGATTCCACTTCAGGACTTCAGTGCTTTCACCCTCTACTATCCTCCGAAGTATTTCATACTGAGAGTGCTAGATATGCCACCATGCATCCACCTTGAATCGATGGCTATCGTCCGCTACAGGACTTCAGCCTTCAGACATCTCAAAATTCAAATCCTCCTTGCTTAGTTTCCTTTGGAACGTTCTTTCCGGAGTTCATGATATGATGACATGTGTCCTTTAGATCGACGACTCCTAGTTGCTTCGGCTGTTTAGGCTTCAACGATTTCAAACTCTTATCTGTCATGTTCTCCTGAAGTGTTTTCACCCATAGTTCGTGATCGGTCACCACATGCCCTCTTGATCTGACGATCCAGATTATCTTTGGGTCTTCAGGTTTCTTTCACTCGAGGGAAACAGATCTCTACCATGTGTCCCTTTCAATCTGATGCTTGAGATTCACTTCAGCTCTCCGGCTCTCCAGGCTTCGGGAGTTTCAACTCTCAACTGAAAATCTCAAAGTGATTTCTCTGAAGTTAATGATCTGATGCCACGTGTCTCCTATTGATCAATGGTCAGGATCTACTTCAGTTCTTTGGTGATTCCACTCTCTCCTTGACCACAAGCTTGTTGGCAGGCGGAATTGACCGCTCGTCAACTGGAAGAGTGAATCTGGTCCGGGGTTGTCTAATTAACCCAAGTCATTTGGATTAATTCACTCTGATGGGTTTAATGGCTCTGTTGGCCGATCTAAATTCCTAAGGGAAGAGAAAAATAACTAAAAGAAATGCAATAGATTACTAAATAATAATCGCTGAAATATATATGTACACACACAC
>ML779207.1:834929-848347 GCA_009831015.1 Picea engelmannii | reverse complement strand
ACAATTTAAGTAATATTTATATAATAGTTCTATTTATCATATATACAATATATACAAATCACGAGTTTTAATCTAAAATCATAAAAATCGAATGTAAATTGGTTCTTTTAATAACAGTAATAAAGAAAGCGAAAATACTATTTATGTTGGGTTTGTTTTCTTGCATGAATACATTCATAAAATCAAATACTAAACTACTTAATTAAACAGAAAGATATAGATAGTGGAAATCATTTTATATATAAAAACTTCTAAAATAAGCAAGCAAACGAAATAAAATAACCGACTAACCTATTGATGCATCCAGCGTCTGTACAATCAAGAATATCCAGCCACCTTATCTGAAAAGTAAACCTGCAATGAATCTTAAGGTTGCTCTGAATAAATGCGAAACAATATGCTGGAGGCTGAGTTTTGATAACAGAACATATAATGGATACAATCACAATGATCTTATGATTTACAAGTTACTACAATTAGATAAGTCTTCTTGTAAGAACTTGTACCTAAACATTCAACAGAAAACTAGAGATAAATCTCATAAAATGAATTGAATTGATGATCACCCTGTATTATATCTAGAACATGACATATGGACAACATGTAAAAATAAAAGTATCTCAAGTTATAATAAATCATGAAGACAAAGGCTATCACCATTTATTATCACATTGAAACAAACATAACCTAAACTAAAACATGATACACAAAAGCTAAAGTTGTAATATGCATTATGTTTCATTCAAGTCTGCGTGTAATCATCCATACTCCAGTCTCATGTCAATATGAGGAACTGTTTACAAAATAATAGGTTTATAAAGGCCTCAGGAAAGATAAATGTTTCTATTCCTGAGATCAAATTTGTTTAAAAAATAAAGGGGGATGCAACCACCCTGATCCTACTAAATCCTAAGAAAAACTAACAACAGTTCATTTTTGTCCATTCAAAATACATCATAGATATGACTGGAAGGTCTGAAGAGTGCCTCAAATCATTTTTGACATCATGAATCCCTAAATATCCTGGAACAGAAAGAAAATAAAAAGATTTCAGATATTGTTTCTGTCATTCATTTACACAATTCAAATTGATATAACTGGCTACAGAATCTTGTGTTTATGTAGCTAGTTATAATAGTAAATGAAATCTCATTTTATTTAATAAATAAAACAAACTAATTTAATAATGAAAAATAGCTTATCCAGCAAACCAAATAGTCTAACTTAAGAATGAAATCAAACATGTTATTAATCTAAGAGATCATACATGTAAACATGCAATCAAATTGTATCATGAAACCTTGGAGTTTACAATGCTTGTACCAGCCTCAACATTTTTAAATATCACATGACCTGTGGTTTTAATACATTTTTATTTCCCCTGGAAGATAGATTCAAGCATGTGGTTTTTGTTTGTGAAAACATCGATCTTCTCTTCTAAAACCTTAACTCGTGACTGTAGAACTGGGATATCTGTATAATATCTTTCAATCCACGATAGACAGACCTCACACTGTAAGTGTGTGGTGTTTTCATTAGAACAAGCAATATTGTGGACCGGAGAACCCTCCAAACGAACAGTAGGTTTATTGAAAATCTTGAAACCGGGAAACTCTGGATTGTCCTTCAAACAAGGAGGCAAATTATTGGCAAAGTTATAGGGTCGGTCAAGGTGTGGCCTGAATGACAAAGGGTCTTCCTCTGCAAGGAATTTGTCAATTTCTATGTCTGAGCTTTCGTTAACCTCGATCATGCTGATCGCATTGGCATGAGAATTCGTCTTATTACGAAGACTCTGAGAAATTATCCTTCCGGCTCTTTTGTTTCTAAAATTGATATCAATATTATTCTTAAACCTCTTTCCTGTAGGTTTCTTTACAATTTTAACATGGTCCTTTGGATGTGTAATCTGTTGACTAGCCTATTGAATGACCTTAGGATCGATCAAGGGTTCGTTGTTAGGGGAAGAGGCACAAGTCTGGGGAGGTGAAAGAGATGTCGTCGGGTGGACAAGGGTTTCCTCAACAACGAGTTTATCTACTTCTCCCAATTCATAGTTACCATAACCATTTCGTGTTATAAACGAATCCCAACAGTCATTTTGTGACTCTAACTAATGTATGAGGATGATTTTAATCAGGCCATGATGAAAAAGACTAGAGTCTAACCTCTGTTTCTTATATATTTTCCCCATTTTATAAAGACTCCTAAGTAAGTAATATGGAATATTCAAAGGGAAACCCATAAAACTCATGAGCATGCGTAAATGGTACAAAAATACAAGCCTGAAACGCCCCTCACAGGTAACAAATTGATTTACAACAATGAGTAAATCATGTCACCGAGTTTTTAGGAATGAAATTGGCATACCTCTATCACAACTCGTTATTTTCCGAGATGTAAATAGCAGGGTCCAAGGGACTTCCTCCACTTTTGCTTTTTAAACCATTTTTGACCGCTCGTTGGTAACCCTGTGGCTTGACTCAGGAATTCCTCGGTAACCTCTAGTTTCACATCACCAAATTTCTCTCTACAACCATCAAAGGATAAGGTGAATTCTTGGCCCCCCTGTAAATTAAAACCCCGAAACTTCCTGATGAAAATGAGCCAGCCATTTCTTTCCAAATATTCTCTAGCATCGTCGTATGAGAGAAGGGTTTGGATACCGTTTGGTTCAATTCTTACGACAAGAGCCATATTGGACGAGAGGGTAATCAAATAGCATACATGTAGGGTTTGTGAAAACAAAACAGAGCCATAACCCCGAGCCCAACAATAAACACTGTAAAGACTCATAAGATGGGAAGGGTGTTTAATTAAAACGCATGCAAAGAGGTTTGTGAAACCCGAGGCCATCCTAAGAATTAATGGCAGTTTTCAAATCATATGCCACCTTGGCATTGAGTACGAACTAGGACCAAAACACTTAAAACAAACATGAGTTCACGCATCATGCGTTTGATTACAAAGTTGGGTAAGTCAAAAATTGAATAATCAAAAGTTTGGTAAAAGAAATGTAGCTAAGAATCAAACCAAAACCACACAAAAATTAAATGGTGGGGGTCATTTGTTCATGAAACCATCAGCCTCTCAAGCATGGTTGGAAATGAAAGGGTTAAAACAAAGAGAGCAACATCTTCATAGCAAGAAATCAAAATTCTGTAATAAACCATATGAGCAATTTGCCTTTAATGAAATTTTAAGAACATAATGGTAATCACAGTCGCAAGTTTTCATGCTTGCAATCATGAAAACAAAGTTTGAAAAGACAATAGGGAGAAGCGATGATTTACAACTGTCGCTTCTGAAACTGCTCATGAAGAGTAATAAAATTTCATGACCTTGTGTAGGCAGCTATGTAGATCATGTAATTGATATAATAAAAATAACAATTACATTATTGTTGCCAACAATGGAGACAAGGTGGGAGAAGAAGTTATCTCTGTTACACGAACGAGTTCAGGTTAAAAAAATATGAAAAACTTCAAATTGAAGAGCAACTAAAAAGTCGTTTGAACATCTCAAATAATCATGACGCATTAGAGTTTCAGATAACTTTTATTTTTAAAGAAACGAAAACTGGTGACAAACTTGGCAAAAGAAAGCCACGATGTTAAGTTAAAATCTTCAATATTGTTGACAGGGCCACTTCTTCCAGCAGACATTCATAGCCTCGATAGGGATGTCAATTAACCCACTCTGACGTATGTATCCTATCAATAAATTTTAGATCAGAACGAAGGACGTTTAGGACCAAAACGAAATTCATATCTGAGAATTTTCTTTTACCTGACATTGCTTCGCTGCCAGCAGGCCTGTTCAGTACCCCGACGAAGTTATCTTGGCATCATGCATGCATTTACCCACTGCCAGAAGACCTGTTTAGTGTCCTGGCGGGTTTACAAACACTTCCCACATCTCTCTGAGAGTTTATTCACATTCTGATATAGTTTTAAAGATATTAAATAGGGCAGGGTGACGCTGAAAATTCCAGTTTTTTAACACATCTTAATATTTCCACAGGCCTTTAAATTTTTCGTGTTGTCCTTCATCAAGATCCAAAAATAATTCATTAATAAAACTGACTTTCAAGAATAGGGAGACATCGTTGAGTTTCTCTCTTAAAGAACAGGGACAACGTAAAAATATTTTTAAAGATGGTCGTGAATACTTTCAAGTGCAGATTGAGACCGAGAGAACGCATTTCAAACAAAAAGTCATCTCTAACCAGGCTACAATTTCAGAGAAATACAACACTAAATGTTATGACAACTTTTAGCAGTTATTTTCGAGGGGAAGTATTTTTTTTTCTTTGTCTGAGCTAACGCATGGTGCAGGCATGTGTGTTTCAAAAAGAAAGACTAATAAGCAGAAATGAAAACAAAAAACAAACCAGAAAAGAAAAACAAACAGCAAGGAAAACCAAAACAACAAATATTTACAAAAGGTGTATGGGAGAGTCATCAGGTAAAGTACCTTTTGAGAGCTTGGTTATTCACCGAGAAGGTGTCTGGTTGTCCCTCTAAATTCTACAGGCGAAAGGAACTGGGACCTAGTTTCTCAGCAATTAAAATTGGTCCCAACCACAAGTTTTGAAACTTGGTATGCTCTCATTTTCCCTCATGAGGTTTGTCCCACTGAAGGACAAGATCGCGTACCTCAAAGTTTTTGTCAGAGGCAGAATTGGAATCAAACCAGTTTTTGACAATGAGTTGATGTTGATCCAATTTTCGTTTTGCTTGAGCCCGTACTTCCTCTAACTTCAGCAAAACGTTAATCCGACTTACCAAGGGAGGAAAGTCTTCTTCTTGCACCTTCTGCGATAACTGCAGATATGGAAGAAGGACATGCGGTGTAAGAATCGCTTCCCTACCGTAAACGAGAAAAAAGAGGGAGTTACCAACAACAGTTTTGGGAGTTACCCTATCAGCCCAGATTGCATTAAATAGTGCATTATGCCAGTTTTTATGGTTTTCATAGACTGTTCTCTTGATGATTTTGATCAGGTTTTTATTAGTTGATTCCGCCAAACCATTGCCTTGAGGGTAATAGCTGGCATAGTACTTAAATTTTATTCCTTTTTCTAGAGAGAAATCACTCATTTCAAGAGATGAAAAATAGGAAGCATTGTCAAATACTAGGCATTCAGGAATACCGAAACGAGTGATAATATTTGAATTCAGGAAGGATTTTACCTGGTTCGTATTTACAGCTTTTAATGGTGCAGCCTCGGACCTTCTGGTGAAATAATATGTGGTTGTTATCATGTATTTATGTTGTTGCAAAGATGTTGGGTTAATTGGGCTTATAATATCGAGGCCCCACTGCTAAAAGGGGGAGTCTAATGAAACTGGTTGCAGTGGGAAAGTTGGTTTATGTACTCATCCAAATGCCTTTTGACAGATTACACACTTGCGGTACAAGGCGTGGGTGTCTTTGAAAAGAGTAGGCCAGTAATAACCTTCTCTTAGTAATTTGTGGGCAGTGGTGTCTCTACCAAAATGACCACCAGCTTCCCCTGCATGTAATTCCAATAAGACTTTTTCTGCTTCATCTTTTTCAAGACAGTGCATAAGTATTCCATCGAAATTTTGGCGAAACAAAATATCGTTTACTAGTTGAAAAGAAGCAGATTTTAATCTCAGTTCTCTCCTCTTTTTTGGATCACAGTAACGAGGGGATTATCCATGTATAAGATAAAACTCGATGTCGTCATACCAAGGAATTGTAAGGTTTTGTGCACAACAGATTTGATTTTGGTCATGCTGATCTTGAACTAATATATCAGTTTCATTTTGTTGTCCTATAGCTGAATCAGCAACCAATTTACATAAACCTTGGCCTCTAACAATCTGTGTTGGGGTAATTTCTATGTCGTATTCTTGTAAGGATGTGACCCAGTTTGCCCTTTTTTCACCTAGTTCTTTCTACACTAACAAATTTGTGACAGCAGTGTAAGGGACAATGATTTTTGTCCTAGATTCCAGTAGATAAGATCGAAATTGTTTTACCGCTTTAAAAACAGCATAAGCCTGTTGATCTACTGCTAGGTAATTAAGTTATGCTCCCTTAAAGGCTGAGCTCATAAAGGCAATTGGGACTTCGTTTTTTTCAACATTCTTTTGGGTTAGGACAGTAGTATAAGACCGATCAGAGGAAAACATGTAGAGGGTGAATTCTCACGAAAAATCAGGGCTCATTAAAGAAGGAGCGTCTACTATAGCCTTTTTTATTGAGTCAAAAGCCTGACTTTCTAAAGGTCCCCAATGGTAATGTACATCCTTTTCTATTAAATTTTGTAATGGTATGACCATTTCTGAAAAACTAGGGACGAACCTCCTAACAAAGTTTATCTGTCCTAAAAAAGATTGCATGGACTTTTTTGAAGAGGGAGGGGGCAGTTTTGAAATGACTTGGGTCCTTTTAGGGTCAATAATCATCCCTTCATTTGATACAATGAATCTGAGGAGCTTACCTTTTTCTACTGCAAAGACAAATTTTTTAGGATTTAAAGAAATGTCGTACTTACGACATCATTGTAGAACGGATTTTAGATGGGCTAGATGATCTCCTTTATTTTTTGAGAAGACAGTGACGTTATCTAGATAAACTACTACAGATTGATTGATTAAGCCGCGAAAAGCGATATCCATCACTCTCTGAAAGGTGGCACCAACATTTATGAGCCCAAAAGGCATCTTCCTATAAGTGTAGGTGCCCCATGGGGTACAGAAAGTGGTTTTGAGCTGGTCTGGGGGAGACATAAGGACTTGGTTATACCCTGAAAAACCATTTAGTAGCGATAATATTTCAAAACCAGATACTTGTTGAAGGATCTGTTCCATGGGAGGAACAGGGTAGTTGTCTTTATCAGAGGCTCGGTTTAAATTTCGGAAATCGACACATAGTCGGATTTCACCACTCTTTTTCCTTACAGGGACAAGATTAGAGACCCACTATGTATGTATTACTTGAAAGATTATTTTAGCATTCAAGAGTTTGTTTAATTCTTTCTTGACTGTTGTTTCAAGTTTCGGGTGCATCTTTCTTAACTTTTGTTGAAAAGGTTGAGTCTGGGGTTTCATCGGAATAATGTGTTGTATGATGTTAGAATCAAAGGTCCTTAGGTCGTCGTAAGTCCAAGAAAATACATCTTTAAATTCCTTAAACAACTTAATAAATTCTATCTTTTCTTGCTCAGAACATCCCAACCCCAAATCGATGCACTATGGGTTATCTTTAGTTCCTAAATTTACTTTTTCATGTGTCAAGGAAGAACTATTCGTTGTACAATTCACTGATTTTTTGAATTTATCGTGAAGATCATAAAAAATTTATAATCTAACCACATATTTTTGGATAGAGTTTACCATGTCCAATGCAAACTCCAAGGATCTTAGATCTGGTATTACCATAAAATCGTGAAGTTTTTCGTCATGGGTACCTTCGTCGATAACTGTGCCCTAGAAAGTCTCTTCCCTGTGCAAAAAATTGATGATCTGTTGATCGTCATCGAAGACTCTCCAATTTGTGATGTTGTCCGGGACGGATGGTCTGAACAACAACTCAACGGAAAACGCAGTCGAAGATAGGCCTTCTGTAGGAAAAAGTTTTGAGGCGACATTACCTAACAAATCAGCCTCAGATTTATTCAATATCAGAATAGAATTAATATTAAACGCATAAAACTTGTTCATTAAATTCCATAACTCAGTGTGATATATTTTCAGGTGTGGAGATAAACAGCAAATAGAATTTTTTACATGTCTAACAACAATTTATGAATCACCAAAGACAGTCAAATTCTGAATCTTCAAATCTAGTGCTTTCCTAAGACCTTGCAGGAGTGCCTTGTATTCAGCCGTATTGTTTGTGCATTCAAATTATAACCGAAAAGAAATAAAAGTTTTGTTACCTGCTGGATCAATGAGAACACACCCTACACCAGCTCCTTCCTTAGATTTTGATCCATCGAAGTAAAGAGACCAGATTTGATTTTCGTCAGGTGCATGTGACCACTGAGAGAAGGTTGTTGACTGTGTGCATGTCAAAATTTCGGATTGTTGTTCCGGATCAGTAATGGTAGAAGTTTCAACCATCAAATTGCCGAAAAAAGTGTCCATCCCCTGTATTTTAGGTGAATTGGCAAAAGCAGTGAATGGTTCATTAGGATCATTTAAATAGGTTACCGTGAACTTAAGATAATGCTCATGATTTACCTTGATTCTGTTAGGATTTCCATTCTCGAGCAGCCACAAGTGAGACCAATCCGTTGCAAAATAGCCATGTAATTGTTCTGACCAATATCTACTTAAAAAAAAACCATATACTTCTGGGATATCCACGATAATAATATCAATAACTTGATGGACTTTAGTATTGGATGATAATCTGATAAGCACATTTTTTAATTCACCTATTACTTTGACACTAGTTCGATCAAGCTGAATAGTTTCCAGGCTGGATGGTTGAACTTCTGCATTAATGTTTTGACAGACAGACCAAGGCATTACGTTTGACGATGCCCCTAAATCTACAATACAATGATGTACATTCCTATTGAAAATTTCAAAAGTCAACAAAAAGGGTGGGACATTTCTGTGAGTATTAACAGAAAACGTTTGTTGTTTTTTAATCGCAGCCCCTGGAACTAGTTTATCTACATTTTTTACACTTGTTACAACAAGGTCTCTTTTATCAGAAGGCTCTGACATCGTTTTGGCAGAGACCTTTTGAGGTGTTTTGGGACTATTTTCAGAAACTTTGTTGTTGTTGGGATTATTGTTTCTGTTGTTTTCTGCAATATTTTGCAGCATCTTTTGCAGAAGAAAAGGGAATTTTAATAATTCGTAAGCATAAATGTTAGCTCTAAGTTTTTTTAGATCCTCAATCAAATCATACTCTAAACTTGGGGTTGCTGAATTTTGTTTAGTTTCAATTGATTTAGGTTGTTTTGGAGGTGCATTAGTTACGATTTCAGAAGAAGACTTATTGGTTGTCTTGCTCCTGGTATTGTAAGGATGCACTGTTTCAAAATTAGCTGGAAAAATGCTATCCGAAAAATGTCTGAAAATGTTTGGGGAGGATTCATCCTCTTCCACTATCTCTTGTTCATATATTTATTTAGGAATCTCGGGAGGAATCAAGTTATCATGTGCTTCTAGAATCGTATGAATAAAGAATTATAAGATTTCTAGGTTTAGGCCTTCAGAATTTGAGTTAGGCCAGTTTGTGGGAAAAGGCTTTCTAAAAGGGGGTTTGTAAGGCCCTTTTCTTGAAGAAGCTTCTTCAGCCGATCTTTTCAAATCTATAACTTGATTAGACAACTTCTGAACAACCTTCTATAATTTTTCTAGATACGAACTATCTGGTTGAGTTTTGTTTTGGGAAGGTCTAGAAAGGATTTCGATTTTCTTCTTGGAGGATGAAGTAGTCTCTGCCTCATTACAAGTATTGTCTTTTAGGCTGAGAATATCTTTCTCGATTTGACTCGCCTCTTTGAAGGCTTCTAATAATGTGGCTTTCTTGGACCTTTTTACCCAAATGGTTGTGTTTTGATGTAAGGTTTTCATGTAGTATGCGACGATAAGATTTTTGGCAGACATCGAGTCCATGGGGATTCGATTATTTAATGTTAGGAACCTTTGATTAAAGTCTTTTATCTTTTCTTTGAGGTTCATATTTAAACTAGAGAGTTCCATGACTAGAACTTTAGGAGATTTGTCGTCTCTGAATTTCTCAAGGAAACAGGACTCGAATCTATCCCATGACACGATGGTGTGAGGTTGTTGGGAAAAGTACCATGTAGAGGCATTGAATTCAAAGGTGTAAGGAAATAGTCTACACACTACGTCTTCATGTTCAACACTACAGAACCTAATGGCTAGCATGAATTTTTTGATATGATCCTCAGCAATCTACTTGGAGTCTAGGTCAAATTTAGGGAGCCATTTCTCTGGATGTTTAGGCAAAGGATGTTGGGGCCCAGGTATGGCCACTGCATCTTGATCGAGCCAAGGTCTGGAAGGATTGTTCGGATTGGTCATAGGTGTGGGTGGTGTCGAAGGCCGAGATGAGGAACTGCCTTCGTCTGATGATTCTTCTCCAGAAGAAGAAGGAGAAGAAGGGGGTCGTGATGGTGGAATACCAAATCCTCTTGCTGCAAGAGTGAGGATGTGATATGGATTTGTAGGGTTTAGGCTAAGATCAGTACCTGCTAGTTGCTCCCTGATATCAGAGAAGCCTAATGGTTGGTTCAAAGGCTAACCTGGTTGTGTGATACGGGCCAAGGCACTGTGCGTCATTAAGAGGGATTGACAAACATTTTCTTGTATGTCGTCCCCTGGGGGGTTTGGAGTTACTGGTTCAACGGTGATCCGTGGATTGTCGTTTGATGTGGTTGTTGTTTGAGGGACAATGTTGACGTTAGAATGACTTCTTGTTAATATAGATGAGCGGGTAGGTGTGGGAGGAGTCTTGTGACCTTCTCGTTCCATTAATAGTATTCAGGCCCTCCTTCTAGCACCATTTGTTGGTGGGAGAAATTCACCACTCGTCAACTGGAAGAGTGAATTCGGTCCAGGGTTGTCTAATTAAGCCAAGCCATTTGGATTAATTCACTCTGACGGGTTTAATGGCTCCATTGGCCGATCTAAAGTCCTAAGGGAAGCGAAAAATAACTAAAAGAAATGCAATAAATTACTAAATAATAATCGTTGAAATATATATGTACATCTAAATATATATATATATATATATATATATATATAATTTAAGTAATATTTATATAATAGTGTTGGAAAATGTTTAACATGTAGAGTATGCTTGTCATTGATGGCAAGTACAATAGTGAAGATGGAATAATCAGAGTGTGCATCGATGGAAAAACAGGAACAACGTAAGCTCAGGAGGAATTAGCGCAGAGTTGAATGCAGTGCGTTTAACAGGTAGAAGGATAAAATTAAGGGCATCCATATTTCTCCATCTACAGGAGAAAGGAAGAAGAATAAAATCCCTTAGGGATCTGAGCGTGTGAGAATCTCAGGAGAGACAACACTGATTGTGCATGTGAAGACTCTGCATAGGCGTAGAAGTCCAAGAATCCCTTGGGGATTCAGAAGTGAAAGCTCAGGAGGAACAACGTCGAGGAGAACGTGCACAGCAAAGCTCAAGATATAGGAGTTCACAGAGGAGAAGGAAGACAAAGGTCGAGGCCATTGAGAACTTGTAATTCTCCCAAGCTTGGGAGGAAAGTGTGCAAATCTCAGGAGGGAGCACAGCCGACGTCAGATCGGCTGAAGAAGAAGATCTGGACCGTTGGTTTCTACGTCCAAGAGGAGCTCAGGAGAAGCCTATAGAAGGGAGAGACGAGAGTCGTTGGATCTCATTCAGAAATCCCATTAGCCGTCAGATCGGACAGGAGCTGCACGAGGTTTACCATTGGGAAAAGTCAAGGTGAAATCCCAAAAGGAGGGTTGACTCATCGGGGTTTCACATATCGAGAATCCTGTGAGCCAATGCATTGCGGCATTGAAAATCTTGAAACTCCGACGAGTGGTAAGACTGCGGTCACGGGGATAACAGTTATATAGGCCAGGAGCCTAGCTAGGAGAGCTAGTGCGTAAAGAGTGCGTCGGGATTCGAGGGATCGTGAATCCTGAGGACATACATGTTTCGACATTGGAAAGTTTGAAACCCCGATGAGGAGGTTTGGCTTCGGTCATATAGGGGGAGGTCACGTGGACCATGAGCTCAGCCGGAGGGCTAATTGAAGTTAGAGGCGTCAGATCTGAGCGCAGGTTCTGACCACCATTGGATCGAGGAAAACCTGCATGATATTTAAAAAGTGCAAGGAGTAGAGGGCTCACAAATCCCGAAAGCAGGAGGACCGTCCATCTCAGGGGGTTATGTGGACCGTTGATCCGACTCCCTGTCGGGGTTTCGAGGATCGAGAGTTGGAGATGTCAAATAATATTGACATCAAGAATCCCAAAATCGCGATGTGTGAAATCTCGACTGAACCTGAACCGTCAGATCAAGATGTGATCTAGACCATCGACCCGACTCACGTCAGCAGACCACGTCATCTAGGAACACGTGGCACAACTAGGTAATGACAAGTGTCAGACTGATTCAACATTTCAGGCACATGTAAGTCACGAATCAGAGTGACACGTGGCAGTATTCAACACGTGTCAATCCATGTGTGACGTCAGAAAATGGACACCACGTCGGAGTTTTGAGGATCGCGTTTTGGAAATGTCAAAGAAACATTGCAACAGGAATCCCGATTTCTCGATATGCAAAATCGCGACTCAAATCGCAGTCGTTGAATCAAGATCAAATCTAGACCATTGATTCCAGTCAATGGAGAGGCATCGAGGATCGAGAGTTAGACATGTCAAAGAAAATTGACATCAGGAATCCCGATATCGCGATAGGTGAAATTGCGATATAATTTGAACTGTCAGATCAAGTGTTGATCGGAGGGCTACTGATGCATGACACAGTGAAACTACCAGAAACCATTGATGGCATCTGCTAGAGAATTCAAAGAAAACCCTGTGTGATCACCAGAGGAGATGAAGAGTCTCCAAGTTCGTCCAAGTGAAGGAAGACTATTTTTAGAAGGGATTGACAGATGGATGAGCGTGGAAGCCTGTAACTAAAATGGAGAAGGTGAGCTCGACTGTCACAGAGAAGATGAAGAGTCCCAACTGCCAGAGAGGCTGAGGAATCTCAACATAACATCCAATGATGTTGAACGTGTGGGAAAACAGCCAGAGAAGCTGAATAGTTACGATGATAATCACGCAGAGCACTCGAGAGGTGGAGGAGATTGGTGCGGTATGAGCATGCATAGGAATGGAAAATATTGCATGCACAAGATGCACAGAAGCTATATATACATGGTACAGAGAAGAGATGAGGTTGTTGTTTCTATTGGTGGTTGTTGTGGTTGTTGTTGGTGAAGGTGATTCATGTGTGAAGAAGGAGGAGAGTGCAGCAACTGAATAGCACAGAAGAGGAACTGTGCAGTGAATGGACATGGAGCATGTTGGAGCCGCCCCTGTTTTTTCACCTTACACAAATTTGGAAAAATCTGATACTTGTGATCTAGAGCTGTCTTTTCTTTTCCTTTCCTTCCAAAAATCCCTTAAAAATTTTATTTTCCCATTTTTCCCAAAGAGCTGAATGTCTTGAGAGGGTCAAGGGAAGTTTGAATACCGAGTAATCAAAATAAGTTGACAGACCTCTGATAAAAATATTGCACAGATCTCAGCCCTTACGTAAACTGATTGCTCCCATCTTCGTGTTTAAAAGATAAATAAATACTAAGACAGGTGGTGAAAGGAAATTCAGAAATGATTGCCCCCACCTAGTCCATTTAGACGATGAAAGGAAATTCAGAAATGATT
>ML779207.1:728498-803680 GCA_009831015.1 Picea engelmannii | reverse complement strand
AGGGACATCTCCGAAGCGGGCGAGTGGCAACGGTATGATTTTAAACTGGTGAAGTATAATGCATTTTACTTTCGGTAATTTAATGTTATTGATGTTGAAATTGTGGAATTGTTATGGCATTTGTATATTCGGAAAATTTCGTTCTGCAAGTTTGTGTGAGTTGTTCTGGAAATGTTTAAATTTTTACCGTCATTTTGGCCATGAAAGGAATATAGTTTGTTGGGCATTTTGGGAACGCATTGTAGATAGGAGGTCATTACACCTTTACAACAACAACATATTTTTCCTCTATAGTGGAATCTACTAGAATATGTTGTTTATGTGATCTCCAAGAAATATCTATTGATCCAAGACTCATAAGGTATCCTGAAGTAGAAACTCCATTCTTCCTATCCCCATCAAAATGTGAATCTATATGTCCAACTATTCTTAACTCTTCCACCTTAAGAGTATTTGAGATAAAAGTTTTGAGTTCCTTTCAAGTACCTTGGAACTCTCTTTGCAGCACACCAATGTCCTCCACATAGTTTTTGCATGAACCTGGAATAAATATTTGGTTTGATAGTAGTAAGGTATATAAGACTCCCCACAATCTATATATATTTAGTTTCATCTTCAAATTCATTGCCTTCCTTTGATGTTAGCTTCAAATTGTGTTCCATTGGAGTAGAGAGAGGATTATAATCAACCACGCCAAATTTGTTCAAAAATTATCCAATTTACTTCTTTTGGGATATGAATATGTGTTTTGGATTCAAAGTTACCTCAATACCCAAGTAGCAGTGAATATGTACCATGTCTATCATCTTAAAACCATCCTTTAAGTATTTCTTTACAGATGAAAGATATTCTTCATTGTTCCCTGTTATCAAAAGATCATCTACATACACCAAAAGATATACAACAAATTTTCCAACTCTATTGACAAACAAATTTGCATCATCAAGATTAAAATGCTTGAAATTGATCTTCAAAAGATTCTTAGTTAGCTTGTCATACCAGGTGCGGGGTTCTTTCTTTATTCCATACAAAGTCTTAGTGAGCTTTCATACCTTGTGGTCTTGACCCTTCATAGAAAATACTTTTGGTTGAGAAACGTAGACATTATCATTCAAGTCTCCATTCAATAAGGTTGTCTTCACATCCATGTGATGAACATTACACCTATTATGTTCTTCTAAAGATAACAATTCATGAATGGTAGCCCATTTTATTGTGGGGAAAAATGTCTCCTCATAGGATATTCCTTCTTCTGTACATATCCTTTCACCATAGGCCTTGCATTATGCTTTTCAAGTGAGACATTTCATTTTTACTTTTTCTTGTAGACCCACCTGCATCCAATTGGTTTGGTTCCAAATGGAGGATCCACCAGCTTCCATGTCTCGTTCTTGATGAGAGAATCATGCTCATTTTGCATGGTTTATTTCCACTCATCATGAGAAGAAACTTATTTGAAAGGAAGTTGTTTCAATGTTAGTATATAAATTAAATTCACAATAAAATGAAACATCCATATAATTTACATTGCCTAATTTTGAATGATCTACATCACCTTTATATTGTCTTGTAAAACTTTTAGTTCCCGTGTTTCCAAATTTGTCGGGATGAACACTTTCAAGTGTCTTTATGAGCCACTTTGGACTTTAACATGATGTTATAGGTTTCTACACTGATTGAGATGGTGTTTCATTCCCATCAAGGTCCATATTTTTAATCCTCTCAATCACATCATCAAATTGAACTCCTTGTTATGATGAAATGGATGGATCTTCTTCACGAGGGGGAGATGGAACTTCGAAATGGAATTCTAGAAATTGATCCAATATAGGAATCCCCCCTTGAATATGTGTACTATCATCATAATTTTTTTTATATGTATTTACATGGGTGAATATATCTATATGATCAAGTTTCAATTCAACAATATTGTCATTCTTAGTGGATTCAAGAAAACCAACATCTCTGGAAAGAATCAACGTTTTGTTTACATCAACATAAAGACAATATGCCTTGGTGGTATTTGAGTACCCAAATAAGATGCACTTTTGACTCTGATATCAATTCTTGTTTCTAATATACAATACACATAGAACTACATTATCCCCAAAAATAAACTTCATATTCTTGAAAAATATCATTGAGTGTACCATGTTCAAAAGTATCCTATTCATTATTTCTACTACACCATTCTGCTGAGGATTGCATGGAATAATGGTTTTTTGTTTGAATCCATGTTGATGAATATATGTTTCAAATTGATTACAAGAATATTCCATTTCATTATTAGTACGAAGATTTCTACTAGATTCTGCTTCATTTTCAATCCATACATGAAATTTTTTAAATGTTTCAAATGCTTGAGACTTATGTTTCAACAATTAAACCCAACACATCCTAGTGTAGTCATCAATAAAATTCATCATATATTTATTACCAAAAGTAGATTGAATAGGCATGGGGCCACAAAAATTATATTGTATCAATTCGATCTTTATACATGCTCTTGAAGTGGAATCATGAAAGGTTGCTTGCTATGTTTCCCAAAGATACAAGCCTCACAGTGATTCAAGTTCCTTGGAATGGTAGGTAAACCAAAAGCACCATTTTTATTTAATAAACAAAGATTATCATAGTTGATGTTCCAAAATATAGTATTCCACAAGAGATTATGAGACAATGTACCTTCATCATAGTGAGAAAGAAGTGTAGAATTGTGTGCCAATGTAAATGTCCCTTTCAACTTCAACAATTTGTCATCCTCCCATCCTATAATGATGAACATATTGTCATAATAACTCCTTATTTAAACTATTCCATCAGCCAAGTGAATGGACTTTCCTTTCTGTCGAATGTGCACAAGAGATATCAAGTTCCTTCACAACTTAGGAAGATAAAGAACATTTTGCAAAATAAAATCTAGGAATCCAAGCAATTTGAGCCCGATGGTGCCAATTCCTATAGGTTTGAGACTTGATCCATTTGTAAAGTATGATGCACCCTCTACATTGTCATTCAATTATTCAAAAACATATCTTCAAAATGTCACATGACATGCAAAACCGATGTAAAAAAAGAAATAATATCTCCAAGAATCAAATGAAGCTTTAAACAAATATTCATTTATGCCACTATTGCAATGAACAACAAACAAATTAGTGGATTCATGAGATTTACCCTTGTCTTCCTTTTGTTCATGGTTTTCCTTGATATTTTCCCATGAGATTCTACATGTCTTTTCTTTATGTCCATTCTTTCCACAATGAATATAGTGAAGATCATACATCTCACCCTGATTGTGCCTACCCCACCTACCTATGGAATTATTCTTTTTGCATCCTTTCTTATTTCCTTATCATTTTGAAGAATCAAGTGATTTATGATTCCCTTTTGAGAAAATCACATAGTATCTCTCGTTGGCCGACTTGTCTTCTTTCCAAAATCCCTCTCACATTTTGTGATTTTCTCTACCAACAAGTCAAAATTGAGGAGCTTAGCTTGTCCACTAGCTTGAAGTGATTCAATATAGTGAGAATATGTGTGGTAGAGATACTTGATGATGGAAATGAGACAAATGGCTATCCTCACACTAATAACATCAATGTCATGCACAATGGCTTTAATTTTCGAAGCTAAATCCATGAGATCATTATCCTTCATTTATAGGTTGAATAATTGAATTAGCTCTAGTTATGAATGTGAATCATACATGTTGGGAGTAGACCTATTTTGAGGAAATACCTCATATTGGAAGGAAAGGCATAATTTTGGAGAAGAAAAACTGGCAGGACAAGTAGCATGTGTGAGGAAAAGCAACATGAAAGAGGAACAACATTCAAGGAGAGAAGGAAGTTAGACCTAACCATGTTAGGGTTAGGGTTTTGGACAAAGAATTGTAATGGCTATAAGCATGTAAATTGGTATAAATAAGAGGATAGGAGGTCTAGGTTGAGGTTTTTGTTGTTGAAGAGTTAGTCAATTAGATGCTATTAAGAAGTGAGAGACTGTCGATTGTAATAAGGTTGTAGAAGAGTCAAATAGGACAGATTTTGAGGGTTAAATCACATGTTGAGGAGTCTAGTATGGTCTAGTCTGCCTCATAGAAGGTATTGAACCTATTTATGGTTGTAAGGAAAAATATGTAATGCACGCAGCGCTATATTTTGTAGGAGGCCTAATAAAAGAGAAGAGAAGACAAGTCTTTGTGGATGTAGCTCAGGAGGGGGTGAACCATGGTAAAACCTATGTAATATGTGATGTTTGGTGCATGTCTACTTTATATCAGTGATTGGTCATATTTATTGTCTGTTAATGATTGATCTGCAAGTGAAGGGTTAAGATAAATATGTTAGAAGGCATGCATGGACTGAAAGATGAACAAATCCTAGGAATATTAAATGGATAATATGATGAATGCATGAAGAAGGTAAAATATACTCCCAGATCCCACTCATTCCTAGAATACAAGCACTTGAGCATTGCATTCACCCATAAATCTATCTCGGGTGAGACTGCGCAGTGCACTCTATGCATTGTTACCTTATGGTTTACCAGGAGGGATGATAGTTTTAGAGGGTTGTGTTGGAAACCTGTTTAGATTTGAACCTAGGTTAGACAAAGAGTGTTGTACAGTCTTCTATATCATGTTCCTCCTGTTGAAAAAGGGTGACAAATATGAAAGGCATAGTGGGAGAGCTAGGAGAGATGAAAATACCTCTCAAACCTAAGGTAAGACCTGTCAAATAGAAACCTTATAGACTGAATCCATTATACAAACAAAAAATGAAAGTTGAAATTGATAGAATGTTGGAAGATGGTATTATAGAACTAGTAGAGGAATCTGAATGGATAATCCCTATGGGTATCCAAGAGAAGAAACAAGGGGGGGTAAGGATTTTTGTAGATCTGGAGAAACCGAATGATGCTTTCCTACATGACCCATTTCCTACCCCTTTTACAGATGAATTCTTACAGAATGTGGGAGGCAAGGAAGCATATTCATTTATAGATGGATTCTCAGGTTACCATAAGATCAAAATATCTCCAGAATATAGGTATAAGACTAATATTTCCACAGAATGGGGATCCTACCAATATACAATCATGTCACTTGAGTTGAAGAATGCACCAACCATTTTTTCAAGAGTGGTCATAGTTGCTTTTAAGGATAATGTTGGAAAGATGCAGGAAATGTCAGATATCATTGAATATCAAGAAGTGCATTTTTGGGACACCTTTTGGAATATTTTTGGGACATATAGTGTGTAAAAACGGTTTACTAGTGGATCCTACTAAGATTGCAATCATTGTCAAATTATCACCACCAAAGTCAGTGAGCCAGTTGAGAGAAACAATAGGACATATCGATTATTATAGGAAATTTATAAAAGGGTATGCACATATTACTGCACCAATGGAAAAGTTGTTAAAGGAGGATATCAAATTCCAATGGAATGAGGACTGTCAACAAGGGTTGGATACCTTAAAACAAAATATGGTCACAACACCTATCCTAGTATTTCAATATTTGGAAAATACATTTCATGTGCATGTAGATGCATCAACCATAACACTTGGAGCAATTCTAGCACAACCAGGAGCAGGGGTTTTAGACCATCCCATAGTCTTTGCAAGTAGAAAATTGTCAGAATCAAATCAGAATTACAACACCACAAAAAAGAGAAGGCCTAGCCATGGTATATGCACTTCAAAAGTTCAAGAATTGCTTACTGGGTAAACACTTTAAGATGTTCACAGATCATTCTTCCTTCAAATATCTAGTCAACAAGCCAGTGTTGGGGGGAGAATCTATAGACCACTATTGTTATTTCAAGAATTCAATTTTGAAGTGATAGTCAAAACATGGAGGTTGAATGCAGGACCTAATCACATGTTAAGGGTAACTAATGGAGAAGAACCTACCAACTTGGAAGAAAAATTCCCTAATGTGAAACTATTTTTAGTACAATTATCTGATGAATACTTTGCTGATATCATTGAATACTTAAGAACAGGGATTGCGCCACAAGATTTTAGCACTACACAAAATAAAAATCTGGTAGTCATAGCTGCAGACTATCAACTTATTGAAGGACACTATTACATGATGGGAACATACAACATTTTGAGAAGGTGTGTATTAGAACATGAAAGGCCTAGAATTTTGGAAGAATGTCATGAAGGGATAGATGGAGGAAACTATACAGGAAAATCTATCGCACATCAGGTATTTCACGTAGGATTATGGTGGCCAACAATTCACAGAGATGCCAAGGAATATTTCAAAAAATGTGATGTCCATTAGAGGGTTGGAAAACCCAATAGAAGGGATGATATGCCTCTAAGGCCACAAGTAACTTTGCAGGTATTTGACAAGTGAGAAATATACTTTGTTGGAATAATCAATCCACTGGAAAAAAGGTCAAGATCTAGATATATCATTACTACGATTAAATACTTAACAAGATGGGCATAAGCAACACCAGTTAAAGACTACAACACAGAGACAAAAACACAGTACTTGTTTGAGAAAGTGATCATCGGGTTTGGGTGCCCAAGAATTTTGATGAGTGACCAAGGTACTCACTTTACCAACAGTACTATCAGGGCTATGACTAAGTAGTTTGAATTCTATCACCAAAAGAGTACACCATACCATTCTCAGGTAAATGAAACAGTAGAATCCTTCAATAAGATCTATGAGAATGCTTTGACTAAGATCTACAATGTCAACAAGGATGATTGGGACTTGAAAATACCAGTAGTACTATGGGCATACAAGACCACATGCAGGATTTTGATAGGACATACACCATTCAAGTTGTTGTATGGGCAAGACGCAGTGGTTCCATTAGAATTTATGGTACCCAGTCTATGCATAACAACAATTACCAACATGATAGAAAGAGGCACAGTAAAGGAAAGGTTAAATAAAATAACAGAGATGGAAGAGGAAAAGATTCTGGCAGTACTTCACCAGGAAGTGCAGAAAGAAAGAGACAAATCCTGACATGATAGAAATATTAAAAAAAAAAGTTTCAAGGAAGGGGACCTAGTCCTACTCTATGACAGTAAATTTTTCCAACATCCTGGTAAATTTAGAATGCAATAGCTAAGGCCATATGAAGTAAAGACTGCCACATATGGGGGATATATATAGCTAAAGGATCTTGTAGGAACAAAACTCAAGGGAATGATCAACTGTAGTCGACTGAAATTGTACAGGGATAGTCGAACTCCTAACCCTTAAAAGTTACAGCCAAGTAAATAATGCATGTATATAGTGTACTATAGTAGATTTTAGGATAGAAAAAGGGAAAAAAGAAATAAAAAGGAGAAAAAGAAGAAAAAAGAAATACAAAAATACAAAATAACGAAAATACAAAAATTCTGGGAAATATGGTGGGCAGAGATAATGGACTCAGTGTGACAAAAATAAAAAACATGTTTGTGCACAACATATGGATGAAAAAAAGAAAAACATCATGCACTAATGAAAAATCACAGTAGAAATGCACAACGCACTCAAAAATTTTAGTGAACCAGAAAAGGGGCCAACATTTGGAAAAGTGAAAAACAACCGTTAAGGCAAAAAGGCATGAATTGGGGAATTTCTGCAATTAAATGAAGCGTACTTGAAAATATTCAATGCATTAATCGCAGCTAGAGAAGCTTCTCCGAGATGATTCACGACATTCATGGCATGCTATATATAAAGTGGAAACACAGGGAAAACAAGGGTTATTGTGAAATTGCAACTTCATGGAGCTAGAGAGCACGCAGATGACATGAAAACATGTGAGTGTAGAGAAAGAATCAGTCGAAGTTTATTTTCCAAAGCACAAAGTACCCACTATGGCACCATCGAATATTTGCACACTGTCCCAAACCACAAGGAAAACCAGAAGCAGTCTCAGGATGACACACGAAACTGCAGAGGCAGAGCAAGAAATGGCACACATAGAGGGAATTGTTGATGTCAACACAATTCCCTCCCTACAAGACAAACTAGTGAGCACCACACTGGTCTAAGAAGAAGAACAAGCCCCAACGACGACCGACATGGAAATTTATTTGCACACTAGTGCATAGGGCTGCAAAATAATCGACACAGGTAACCTACAACAACCAACAAGGCCTGAAGTACTCCACAGAATGAATGGTGATGTCAGTGAGAAGACATAGGCATGGGCATGATCCATGCAACAACATGAAGGGATGGTAGAAGACATACTTGGGCAGCCAGAATCGGGCATAGAAGAAAGATAAGTAGATGTGAGGACCTCTAATGTGCCAATAAGGGGAAATGGAAAACAACCCGAAGCCTTAATCATATTACTGTGCATTCCAAAGGGAGTGTAGACCACTCCAACACTATTCGGTTGCATGGAAAAACTAAAATATGCATACCATGATGTATCGGACATCGAAAAATTCCCTGAATTTGTGCAGCAGGTGTATATGGAGAGTATAGGCACATGACCCTTTGGAGAACCCATGATGCATCCAAAGCAATGTGCAACAGGCCTAGAAAACAAAAGGATCCTAAACCTTATGGAGATTCCCCACTTTGGGAGATGGAGAGAAGTGAATAAATGCATCAAGAATTTGATGGAAATCCTCCATGGAGGCTTCCTATGGATGGAGGAACCTATCTCCATCGACGTGGAGCTAATTTCATTCATCACATTTCTGCCATCAATGGGAGAAAGTCCCCTGCAGTACCTAGATGAAAAAACTAAAGAAAAGGCCATAGTAGAGGAAATGAAGAAAACATACAGGATGGAGAGAGGCTCATGTGGGATCATCATCAAAAGGATCAGCAACGCAACCACTCAGATGGACAAAAAAATCATGGAATGAAAACTTCTATGGAAATTCCATAAGGAGGATGATCCAAAATTGATCTTTTAAAGACTTGGTTAAGTTTTAAGCATGAGTTCATTTACCAATTAGGAATTGATGAAAGAAGAATAAATTAATGGGATATTATAGCGACCATAATAAGAAATGAATATCATAATGTGTTCTCAAATAACAACAAACCATAATAGCAATTTTTTTAACGGAGTTTGGCAAGATCGCCTACGTCTCTGGGCCTTTGTCTTAGTGGGTGGGGCTTTCTTATTTATCTTCAATGCTTCAAAAGTACATCAAAAGGCGTCAATAGGATTACAAATTGCTCTGGCTGTGTTCTTATTGACCTCAAGAATCAAACACAGCTGATGAAACTAAAAAAGGCTGAGCGTAGCTCCCAGAATTGGCCCGCAAAGTTCCCCTTCTTAATGGCTTCCTGTAATGTCCCCACTTTGGGACATCATCACAGGGCAGAGACTTATGATGACCAAAGTAGCCAGATGGATGTTATAGTGAGTATAGGTGTATTTGAGAGGCATTGTGGGGTCCAGTTGGCATTTATCATCATATTCCATCATTATGATCCATTCCGCACAGGTTGTCTTTGGTTTCGTTCCATTCCGACGATTTTCATGATTTTGACTATTTTGAGCTATAAGTTAATTAAAATCACTGAAGAGGGAATTTGGGGCACATTACTTGGAGGAACCTCTCAGTGTAATAGCTCATTGGAATCGGGAGGAGAAACACTATAGGATGGGATGGCTACAAGTGACTTTCAGTGGCCAGGGAAGCCACAAGGAGAGATAAGGAGATTTTCAGAGGTAAAAAGGTTAATTAATTTATTAAAGTGATTTAATTAATTAATTAAATATTAATAAAATGAAAGTCACTTTGGAGGGACAAGGTGAGACAAAAAGTAAAAAAGGAAGGCAAGGGCCTCTACTCATCATTCATGTATGATCTTATTTTGATTTATCGCTTCTAGCTAGTGAGCCCAATATTGGGGGTTTTGAGGGTTTTGACATAACAAACCCTAGAGGACGATTCGGTGGTGAAAGATTCCACCTATCTTGTCCCAATCTTGGTCTCGGAGATGCAATACTCTCCCACACCATTCTAGTTCCATATCTACTCAGTCGCATGAGGATTCTACATCAGTTTCATGTGCAGATAGAGAGAGGGTGCACCAATTGAGGGATTCCAGCAAGAGGGGCACACCATCTTTGGAGAGAGATTCATTCTAGGAGATTGGCAGGGTTGTTGAGGATTCTATCACTTGGGTTTTCATTGTAGTTCCTTGGACATTATATCTAGTGCTTTATGAGATAGTTTTATGGCTCAGATTATTTCTTGAGCAGTGGGGCGAATTGAAGAGGAGGGAATTTTTGAGATCCAGATCTAGTCAGTTTGGAGGGGTTACACTTCAAATCTGACCCTGAGACTTTACCTAGTTACTGGCAGTGTCCCGATCTATATTTCTAGATATTTTCAGAGCATTTGGAGGCCTCCTTCAGTAGGGCCGAATTATCTAGGGTTTCAGTGATCTATTTGGGTGCACCATTCAGTGGGGGATTTTAGATCTACAGAGATTGAGAGCGATCTTGGAGATTCGGTCACCTGGGTTGTTCTTACCATCACCCGATCTATCAGTTGGCATATTTATTAGGGTGATTGGACACTTTTGGAAGTAGGTCCGAGTTATTGAGGGTTTCGGCCTTCTATTGGAGTGTGGCATTCTTCAGCTGGAGAGTTTGGCATTCAGATCTGCTTGTATTGATCTTCATTTCTCATTCAGCCTTTGGAGGCATATTTTGTATTAGCAGGAGCATTTTGTAGCAGCTCTTATCTATTGTCCATCTTCTTGTCCATCTTTTGAGCATTCCAGATCGAAATCTTCATTGTAGCAGGTTTCTCTATTTTATGAATAAAGAAGAATTGAGATGTTTTGGCTTTTCTATCTTATTGCATATGGTTGAGGTATGTTCCATGGCTATCTCTTTCTGTTATTTTCTACATACACACATATAAACACATCTAAAAGGTAGATCAGCAAAGTGTTTGACAAAATACCTCACTCAAAAAAAGTTTTTAAAAGACACCAAAACAGTGATGATCCTTGCATAATGGCTTGGGATCATTACACTTCCTTGCATAATAATGGCTTTGGTTTTCAAATTCCTCATCATTTCTCTTGTTCGGAACCTCCCTAGTGCTGATAAGAACCCCTGGTTTATATAGATGTGGATTTGGTATCAATATCCCAACTTCCTCCCAATATATGGCCTCAAATCCGGCTCCAAATCCCACAATAATGTGAAAAATCCATTAAAAATAGGCCAAATCAACATAAAAATCATAATATAAGGTGTAAAAACCCAAATTTGGAAATAATACAGGGCACAACCCGCTAGTCTCGAGCCCTTGGCCATATGGGAGGCTCCATATGCTCACGGGTTGGGCGCGCTCCTATTTTTTATCCCCTGCGTTGGTCATATGGTACATGTGGCATGATGCTTATGCTCCCGCGTGCCTCTTGTTGGCTTAGCCCTCGAATCCACAACCACTGGTCATGCACCTTGGTCGGTGGGGCTAGCCTTGCCAACCGAACACTATCCCCACAAATCTGTCGAACATAAACTTTTATATTAATTGTGTCATATAGTTAACAAGCAACACATATGGCATAGATGGTTAGCCTGAGAGGCTAGTCCATTGGCACGAGTGGAGGTCGAGTGTTTGAAACTTGCGGGTAACTAATTTTTTTTAACCAGCCAACAGTAGATAAATCCAGGGTTCCACATGGCACCCTATGATTGGGCCACATGTTGCACTGTGATTCATCCATACCTTACAGCCAGCGCACAGTCAACATGAACAGTCAGCTGCCACATCACCATTGTACATCCTAGTCACATGTACAGTCATTTTCCATGTCAGTTTCCATATATCCCAGTCACCTTGCCATGTCATCTTCTGTACATCCACCTATTGTCCATACTTCCATGTGTCAACCTATAAATGGGCCACATCATGTACGGACTACCACATGTCAAATCCGTACTAGTCCAACTCAACCCAAAAATGCCAAAATCGAGTACATGTGTCACCTCCTAGTGATGCTACATTAGCATGATGACATCATGATGATGTCACTTATTGTACCACTGACATCAGCAGTACGACCTATTGACTTTTACTAGTTTGAATTTTTGCATGTTTGGGAAATTGGTCAGAATGTGATATCTTTCGCATACGACATCCATTTGTAAAAAGCATTATATGGCCAGAATCAGTACAGTGAGTCAGACGCAATGGAATTGGCTTCGTTCGATTATGAGAAATTTGATTTTTAGTCCTTCATGGATCCATTTTGGATCATGCCTCCCTACTAAGATATTTTGGTCCTCCAAAAGGGTATTAACCAGTGATCAAGTGTGGGACATGCCACCCCACTTGTTCTTTGTCTTTGAACTCTATCCTTTGCACTTGTCTTATCATAATCAATTGAAAAACAACCATGAAAATTAATAGCACATTGTTATCCACTTGTACTCTTTCACATCTTACTGAAGCCACTACCATCCATGTTGAAAACATTAGCAGTGATAACATCAGAAATGTGACTGCAAATGAGATAATATGTTTGTAGTACTTTCACGACATTATCTTATATTGAAGCAAGGTATGATTGAAATTCAATATTAGAACCATCTCATGTTCATGGTTAAGATCAATTTCTTGATTTGACACAATTATAGGTGTGTTTCTTGCATAAGTTGCCTTCCTTAATTGTTCCATTGTTTGTAGAGATTGATTTTCTTTTAAGTGATGAGCATGTATAACATATTCATTGCCTTCTTTAGTTAAGTGATATTGATTATGTTCCCTGTAGAATATTTCTTTGCAATCATACAAATAAGGACTTCCTAAGACCATTCCACATTCATTGAGTGGCACCACATCACAGGTTACCTCATCCACAAACTTTGATGAAATTGCAAACTTTAAAGTGCATTGCTTTGTTATGTGCAATTTATGATTTTTGCTTATCCATTTAAGTGATTAAGATTTATGATGCATCTTTGTGTTTAATCCCAATGTTTTAACCACTTCCTATGAAATCAAGTTAGATTGAGATCCACTATCTATCAATGTATTGATCTTGGTATGTTTCATTATCACCCTTATGCGAAACAATTTACCTCTACAATCATATCCATCACCAATTTTACCTGTCAAACCAACTGCTGCAATTTTAGTCTCATCACCTAAATCATATCCCAAGTCTGTTGGTCGTGTTGCTACTGCAACTGCTTTCCTCCCTTTCCTTTATTTGAACCACTTTTCTCTCTTATCTCGGTGCAATTGCCAGCAATGGCCATCATCATGCCCTTATTTCTTGCAATGCTTGCAAGATATCTTCTCTTCTCTTATTGTCGTTGAATTTTCTTTCTTGTCATTCTCGTTTCTTTTTTCCTCTTTCCTTGAAGACGATTCACCTGATACACCAACTCTTTTTTTCCCTGCTTCAATGGATGTTGCTTGAACAAAAACCTCATCAAGATTAGTAGGTCCAAACATAAATATAATGTTTCGAATATGTGTAGGTAAACCTCCTATATACTTCATAAGAGTTTATTGGGTATGTAATGGAATGTTTAACATTAATGCCATCTTACGAAATTCATCTGTGTATTCTTGCATTGTTTGTCCCTTTCTTAGTTTAAGACCTTTCCATTCAATTAAAGCCTTCTCTTTATAACCTGTTATCACTGTAACAATTTATATATGTAATCTAAGTCCTGGGACTTATCAAGAGGCTAAATAAATATAGAAGTGTGATAAACTAGATGATAGGTACACAACTAGCGGATGGGGCTAAATCTAGTGGAAAAGTGAAGTTGATAGGACCCAACAGGTCATATATTGAGGGTGCCATAGATCAACGGTAAGGGAGCATATCGAGCCAAGAACTAGCACAGAGGTTAATATTTTGAAAGCAGGTCGATAAGAATACCACAGTTTCGTATCGAAGCTATGTGGCACCTTCAGATGCATATCGGGGCAAAAAGACGTTGAACTCGAAACCACTCAATCCCATCATGTGTCAAAATATCATTGAATGTGTCAAATCCAAGGGTCGCATGTGGAAAGGGAAAGTTGACGGTCGGTCAAATTACCTCAAGACACTTGTTTGGGTACTTTTTGTCCGTGTGATGCCAAGTGAGCACAACCAAACAAGTGATTCAAAAGATCATCATTTGAAATCAAAGGCCGAATGTGATAATTCATTATCCCTGCAAGGAATTTCGTTAGTAGCCCATGATAAGCACTCAATGATGACTGCCATTCAAAACATGGGTGGAATTACTCTGTTTTTGGTGATTAACGTTTTATTCCATAACGGGATAACCACAAATCAAATCATTCGTCTAATTCTTGTAAAGCTAGGGGAGATAAGTTCGTGCTTCAGGGAAAACTAGAGGAAATGGAGAAGAAAGATCCAACGACCTTCAATGAACCGGGATATTCAAATAATCTGAAAAAAAATATCAATGAAGAAGAAATAAAAGTTTACTGCACAAATACTGGCAACAAAATTTCACACAAAGTCTATGAATTGACCAGGGTCAGGTGAAGAAATCATATTAAATCATATCATGAAGGATTTTATCATCAATGGATATGCAGATGAATATCACATGCAAGCTGGCAAGGGTAAAGGAGCAAGCGACGAAAGAAGGAGGTTAAAGTTGAAGTGGTTGAAGGTGTTGGAGAAAACCAACTTGAGTGGCTTGACACTTTAAAAGAAGAGATTGCAAACCTAAAATAGATTTCAAGCTAAATTAAGTATCTTTCAGGGAATTTTGTGATGATAGAAGACAATTGACGTTCAGGGAAAAAATATTGAATATGTCAGTTTTTTACTTTAACGTTCCCTAGAAAATATGAGTTATGTTGTTGTACATTACTCCTTCCATGGACAATATCTATTTTTGGAATATTGGAGAAGATGACCCATTTTGAATTCTATATGTAACTTATCTATATATACTATCAAAAAGATAAATGAATGGTTGGACTTACCAAAGAGGGGCCTGCCCTCGTAGCAGGAGAACTTTGTAGTTTCTTATGAAATTTTAATATAAGCAGATAAGGTTTTTCTTAGATAGCCAAGATTCATCATGGTGTTGATGTTCAATGTGTTTTCCTGTATTTCATATTCATGAATGTGTTTTGTTGCTAGTAATAATCCTTAAGTAATGGAAGGAATTCATTTTTGTTGGTGCTCCTTCTCACATCGATTATACTTGTTATGTATTTTTTGTTACTGTCTCAAACTTCACTCATGATTGGTGCTCTTCTTGTAGTTTGCAGCCCTCGTGTTTCTTCTTCTAATACTACACCAAGAGATTCACCCTCTATTAGACGCCTCTTGATGATAGTAGTCTTTCCCCTCCTTTCCTTCTCCATCTGATATTACTTATTCGGTTGAGCATCATACCTACTTTTCCTCTGTTCCCTCTGGAAATACATAGCTTATAAATCTTCATACTTTTTCAAGAATGGACCCCCCATTGCCCAATGGCCCTGCTCTTCTGTTTTTTCCTACCAACTTTAAATGTTACAGCATGGCATAATCTGAACTTTGTACATGCATCACCAAATATTTTGAATATCTCAAATAGTTGTATGTCCGAGAAATCCCTCTTTGGTTGGAAAGGTCAGAATCCAACCTAAAGTTGGTTGAAACAGTTACCTCTGTCGTTTGTCTATCAGCCGAAAAAATTTTAAAGAGTGCTAACATTCTAGCGTTGTTTCCAGGGAGCGAAGGAGAAATTATACTTGGGAGAAATGAAAATGTTCAGATCTGAGTACTAATGACGAAGAGTATTCAGACACATAAAGGTTGTATATGCTTCATCTGGTAACTCCATTTTCAAGAATCTAGACTTCAAAAATTTTATGATGACTCAACTTCCCAAAGACCCAGTAGCCTGAAGATTTTATTGGCGACTCCACTCAAGCTTCAAATGTGATTCATATATTCCACTGGAAGATGAGACCCCTTGACAAAGGTATGAAAATATACCATGGGAAAAAACAAGTACCCGAAGTTGTGTTTTTTCCAAGACATAATATTTCTTGTTATTAATTACCTTTTGTCCTTTCCTGAACATGCTAAACAAATTTTTATTTCACTACTGCATTCAAATGATGATAATGATAATCCTGAAATTGTATATCCTCCTCTTAAGTTTATACAGATATTTCCTCAATTTATCACTGATTTTGATCAAAATCTCCCATCTGATCCATGTGATAACCATGACCAAGTTGATGAGCCTCATGAAACCAAGGTTGATATTTCACCTCCTATGCTTGATCCAACACCCTTCAATATTCAACATAGATATCGACCATTAAAATTACCTCACATCCTTCATGATTTTCCTCCAAAGAACTATGAGTACATACATGTGTTTGATGGGGAACTTGGTGCCATCACAGCTGAAAAACACCTCCAAGAGTTTGACCATTTTATAGATTTGTTTGAGATTGACCATGAAGATGTTTGTATAAGGGATTTCTCTCAATCCTTAAAAGGAGATACCAAAGAATGTTTTAAACATTTGCAGTTAGAAACAATTAACTCATGGGAAGAATTGAAGAGTGTTTTTTCAAAGTTTTAGGGCAAGAGAAAATCTCTGGACCTACAACTTACATAATTATATGCCTTGAAAGCGCAAAGTAATGAGACTATTTACACATTCAATAGAAGGATTTCCAGTATTACTATGATCTACCCATAGAAATTCAAGCCACTGAAGTTGTTTCCATGCTCCAGTATGCCACTACTCTTCACCCAGATTTGCCTTTCCTTTTAATGGAGAGAAGACCTAAAACCTTACAACAAATTTTTATTGATGCTCAAGAGATTCAACACAGTATCTTGGCATGTGAACAGATTCAAAATGAGGGTTTGGATGCTCCAGGACATGAAAATGAGTATGAACAACAAACAGTTGACTGGAATCTTGAGCATAAAATTGATAACATCATAGGTTCTCTTGAAATTTTAAATGCTAATGATTTTGAAAAATATTATATCCCACTCATTGAAAGAGAGGGAACTTATTTAGCTTATGATTCACCCCATGATAAGCATGAGGCTGATTGTTTCATATATTCATTTGTAGATAGTCAAGAAGATAAGTTTGCAAATCAACTTGTTGAGAAACACGTTGATGCTCCAAGTTTTTTCTTGCTAGATGACATTGCAGATGTTGTTTATTTGCCTATATATGATGAATATAATGATTATTATGATGCTAACTTCTTATAACAACAAACTTCATGTTCTCTCCTTTAAAATGTTCATGTTCAATAGTGTAGTGAAATCCATCAGCCTATTGGTGTAATTATATGCATAATATATTACCAAACATAAATTATCAACCGAGATTCATAATTAGTAGAGTTGATGCACTATATGCACTGATAAAAAATAGGTTCCTATGTTTGTTTAGTATAGATTATATAAGAAAACCATTTAGAAACCAACACACTCTTAAAAATAACAATCTTCACACAACTCGAAAGTTGGAAAGAAAAACTCATAAACAAGAAAAAGGTCTTGCTCAAGTGATGGACCTGTTCATTGATGGCTCATGAAAGGAAAATATGAACTTTGATTCTATCCCCTAAAACAACTAAACTAACAAGTGGGATGCTCCATTAAATCTCATGCATGGTGAAATATGGAGATCCAACTGTTTCCTGCATTACCACACTTTGCAACAAATTTGAATAGTGAAATCAAACAAAATAACATGAAATCAAAATAACAAATACATGAAATGAAAATCTACACTAACAATTTACAATAATATTACCAAGATGGATCAGTGGCCCTTGTCGATGCCAACATGGAAGCTTTTATATCAACAGGTGATAACTTCTAAGAGAGACAAAATCACTGAATCCAAACTTGCATTAATCTTCAACAGGTAGGTTTACAAAAGGAGTATCTTCATGAATCCAATCTACATCATAACAATTATCCTCAAGAACCTATCTCATAAAAATTCCCTTAATATACATAATAATAATTCTTCCTCCCCAAGAATCCTAATAACAATTCCCTTAATCTACATAATAATGAATCCTCTAATCTACATAATAATATTCCTCCCCCTCATGAAGAGAAGGCACTCTCTTTTATACATGAGAGATTTGAAAATAAGATAAAAATCTCATAATGATAGATCCACTTTTCTCTCAACCCATGTCCCTTTATTACAAAATATAATCCCTTCAAATCCTCACACATATCTCTCATATATCTTGGATAAGATATGACAACCAAATCTCCATGATCTTCTCCTTGGATTAGAATTGAATTATCTCCTCACATCTTGAAATGGTGGAGGAAGTATTCGAGAAGTCTTTTGAATTAATCCTTCACATATTCCTACACATGATAAAGCTCACACATTTTTGAGATACATAGAAACATGTCAATTTTCTAATATTTAATCACAAATTCCCTTTTAATATTAAAATAAATGATTTGGAAAATAATAAGGTTAAACCCATATTTAATTATGAAAATAGTATCATGAAAGGTTAATGGGGTGATGAAATGTGAAAAATGATGAAGGGAAAGGTGGATGGAAATACAACGTTTCTTAGACTCAACATACTCCCCAACTTAACTTGTTGCATGTCCTCATGCAACTGTGCATGTATCTTCTCAAGAAATTTTGGCATCTAAATTTTGGGCTTTGAGTGATTATAATGAATATTTCCAGGATGGGATTTACATGAGTAACAGCTGACATTTTCTTATGGTTGGTTCTGTGTGACAACCATGAATATAGAGAATGTTGGTTCTTGTGTAAACAACATTCATTTCGTTATATATTTTTTGTCTTGTTGTTATGATAATAAAATGTTGGTTCTTGTGTAAACAACATTCATTTCATTATTTTTTCTCTTGATGTTATGATAATAATTTACCCATTTGCTTGATGGAATAAGAAAACATCACTAAGTATAAGAAATCCCTTTTGCACATTTGTGAATCATGCCAATATGTATATCAATGCTTATGAAGAAAACTGCAACAGAGTATCGTTGGAAGAAAAAAATGTTGGTAAATGGTAAGTGAGACAAAAAAATGGAATGATGGTAGTGAAAAAAAATTGAGTGATGATAGCGAATATAGTTCCCCTACCCCCCAACTGAACTTGTTGCATGTCCTCATGCAACGTGGCATGAGTCATAGAAGCGAAAAGGAAAGGGAGCATGGTGAGGGATTTTTCCAAATTCAGTCACTCTAGCATGTAAGGAATTGCATGATTAAAGAGTAGAAAACAACATCCCTCCACTTACCCAAAATGTCGATGAACGATGCAATAGGAATATGGCTGATGCGGCTGCTGGAGCATGGAATATGTCACTGCTAGATCAGAGAATGTGAAGTGGAGGAATTTGAACTGTTGTCGATGAATCATGGAAAAGAGGAAGTATGAAAGTGGAACTATGGTACTCTCATATGACTAGAAAAATATTGTTGCAACTGTTGATGGAGTCATGGAAAAGTGTATAGTCTTTACCCACTACTAAACTCAATGGTACAATTCTAATCATGCGAATGAATGTGTCGATGTCGAGAATGAAGAGAAGTCATTGGATTACCGACCAATGATGAATGTCGTTAACAAATTTGAGGAAAACTCACCATTGATGTCAAAGAGTGCCAAGGTACCCGAGTACATATTGCAATGTGTGAATAGATTTGTTCATGTCGAGCCACTTGAAAGATCTGACGATCAAGGGATAGTGATGTATTCCCATGATTTTTAGTGAGAGAAATTTCCATTAAGGCATGCATGCCTCTAGGTACTCAAATGGACTCTAGTTTATATACCAGATAAGGTGTTGAGGTCGATGGGGCAAGACTTGTTGAAAGGTGGGCCTTAAGGAATCCCACATTAGTCAATGTGAGTTCTGATAAAAAGATTGGTAGGACTATAGGAAATATCTCAGTAGCAACAATGTTTATGGCAAGGAAATGTAATCATGGAAAGGGAGATGGATAGTTTTATTGACAAGGAAAAATGAGCGGGAAAAGATAAAGAGATGTATGCGACTCAGAAATATAGGCGTGTGCGAAGTCATGAAGGATAAAGCGATGGAAAGTGGACTTCACGACATGGATGATGAATAATCTTGGAAGGAGAAAGGTAAATGATCATGTCATGGCGTAATTGGCGGCGTAGCGGAAAACTTCATGACATGTGTGATGAAAAATTTATCTCCTTAAAGATTTTAATAAAGCATGCTTTTCTGAAGAGTTTTACGATTTTTGAGAATCACTGTGGCATGGAATGTGAGCATCTTCATTCCTGCAATCAAACCTAGTACTAATCTTGCAATCAAATTTGTGAGATCATCGTAAAACAGAAAATGCGAGATTTAAGTACGAATGCAGCAAATTAAAGAGATAAAAAGTGTGATTTACCTGTTGCGTGCTTATTCCATTGTTGATTGTTGCTTGAAGTGACTTAAGAAAATAAATCATCGTAAGGCGTAAAAACATTATTGTTTTCAGGAATGATGAAAAGGTACATTTGCTATTTATTTGTCTTTGTTGTTTTTATTTTTATAATTTTTTTTTATTTTTATAATTTTTTTATTTTATTTGTTTTTATTTGGTATATTTTTAAAACAAATAAGATAAAAAAAAATTGTTTGTTATATATATATATATAATTTTGTAATGATGTCGATATTTCCACGTCTACGTAGAGTGCCTACGTAGGATCACTCTCAACTTTTCTAGAACTAGAACCAGAACCCCGCTATTATAAAATTTTCTTCCAAATTTTAAAAATTCTAATCACAATTTAATAAAAATAATTAAATATCTCGCGTAGATGCGTTTCTCATTGACGTGATCATGATTCAAGTAATTACATTATTATTTTTATCATATTTTTACATACTTCGTGAGTAATAATGTCAACTCTGATAATAGTGTTTGGCAGTCGCATTCATGGAGACGTTGGGTTGGCTAATCAAAACTTTAATGTCGATGTGATGCCACTAAGATGAATAAAATACCTGTAATTATTACTCAATTTTCGTATACAATCTCTCCTACATTCTCATGTCTGGTGAGGTTTGCATGTTGTCATTGTATTATGAAAATATCTGGATTCGAAGACAATCCATTTATTATAAATTTGCAATTTGAAATTTCTTTATTGAATATTTACCTTATAGGAGATTGGAAATTGAGCCAACACCAAAATATTGGTGCACTATGAGCAACCATATGGAATCGACCTGTAATAACCTGCCCAGCCATCTCATAAATAGGTTGAGACAAGACGACACTAAGTTGATACCAGTGTGTAGTTGGAGCTCCAGGTCCAGTAGTCATCCATCATTGGACAACACTTCCATTGAATAAAACATCAAACCAACATTCTAGGCCATGAACTTGAGTGCCCATAGATGCAGTAAAGTTCAATGGAATGTCAATTTCATACAACTCTTCTTTCTTAACCTTTGTAAATTCAATCGTGTGAGAGATAGGAGGGGCCACAAGAAATCTTGGGTCAAAAGCATCTACAACGGGCTGGGAGTAATAGCACCCAATAGCCTGCTTCAACATCATAGGTAGAAACATCATCATCCAGCCCATCCAGCCCATAATTAGTATCTTTGACAAACTCAGTTCCCATAATCTTTTCAATGGAAACATCTTCCTTCACCTCTAGATCCAATATATCAATTTCTCTTTCCAAAATCTCGATATTGTCATCCTCATGACTTGCACTGGATCCAAATGTAACAATATAGATATCCATTCCGTCATCGTTAACTGATGGTTGCTTCAACTTCCCACCATTTTGGAGGTCGATAACAACAAAATCCTCACAGATTACCCTGAATTTGTCTTGATTTTGTAAAAAAAATTATGTAAGAGAAGACAAAGATTGATGGAACGAGTTGCTTGCTCGCAACTTCACAAATAATCAAAATTTGAAATTTCTGCAAGAAAATAGATAGGAATGACAAGCTAGGGATATGTCATTTATAAGGCATGGATGGAGAAATGGCATGGCATGGCATGTGGGCATACCATGTGACTCTGTGTCCACTAATAGTGTTTGTAATAAGCAATGAAACCTGGCAATGATTGGGAAAAATTGACTCTGACATGTGCTTATGTTCTCTGTATGGCTTATGATCTTAATCAAATGGGCGAATCAACATAGGTAATGCTTCATCACTTCTAGTAACTATTTCCTCCCGTGGATTTCATATTTCTGAGGGTTATGGGAAGACAGAAGCCTTGAACCTTTCAACTTCGATTGGGAGCCATGAACCAAAAGCCTTGAGCCTCTCACCCTTTAAGAAAGACATTGAGCCACATGTTCTTGACATATTAGCATATTTATTAAGACATGTTGTCGCCAAACGAGGTTGATCGAAGTTGGAAACATATGAGAAATATAGTGAGTGAGTGACTATATAGCTATCACTTGGGATCTCAGCTCTACTTATGCTTCTATCACTAGGAGGGGTGAAATGAACAAGATCCCCATTGATGCAAGACTATCAACACTGCATCAGAAATTACATACAGAAATCATGTTTTTCATTGAATTGCGGTGAATACGGATGGTAAGTCAATTAAGAAGTGGAGTGGTTCATATAAGGATCCTCCTCTCAATGCACACACAGGCGAGATTTATGGGATTTCACAAACAACAAAGAGAGAAGGTTCATATTTCTGGAGATCTGCAACAATAATCCTGAATGTCAAGATCCCTATATAAAGATAATTGTTGTTCAGTTTGAACCATTACAACACCATTCTCCCATCGGCTTCTGACAGATATGGATTTCTAGTTTTGCAGAGGGATGACGGGTTCATTAGTTGGATTGAAAACCAATTCTTCTGCAAAAAAAAACTATTTGATATTCCTTGAATTCACACGCATTTTCTGAAATTTGAATCTAAAGGTGCACATGTATATAACTTAGATTCATGTTGTTTTTATCTGTTCGCATCAGATGTAATCTGTGATATGATCGAATCCTGACATCTTCTCCCAAGATACCTATACAAATATAGGCAAACGAATATCCAAGGCAATGATTTTGGCATCCGTGCATGCTGGGATCTAGTTGTTTTTCAGGTAAGATGAGGTGGAGTTGCAACAAACTTGACCTATTCTTAGGTTGACTAGGAAGACGAATTTGTTTAGTTCTTTGCAAGATAGTTAGCTCCCTCCATGTCTATACAGATTCAATATTTTATGTTTTGACAGTGGCAGCATGTTTTTATAGCTCTCATAACATCCTTGCGAACAGATTTTTATTTTCACATAGGTTCTTTCACTAATATAAACTCATTTCTATGATTTATTGGGCATGCATGCACAACCCAATTTCATTGGTTGACTCTTGTGTGTAGGCTTCATCTGGACTACGTCCTCCCTGAATGCATCGACGCCAGCTAACGTGGTGAATTGTCATGATATCACCTCTATAATCTACTATATTTCCTTTGATTAGAGATTTCTTATGTATGAAGATCTTGTAATGCCTTTGTGAATTCATTACAAGATCTTTTAATTTACTAGATATCATTCCACATGATGTTTGGGTTTATTTTTATTACCATATCTAGATATGTGGAATGATATCTAGTGAATTCATTACCATCTTCTCTCTTCCCTTAGGTCATCCATGAAACCAATCCAAAATCATTAAATCAATCTAATTCAAATGATACCTATTATCGTTTACAACTCCTCGGCAATGACGCCAAAACGTTGGTGCAATTATATGCATAATTTATTACCAAACATAAATTATCAACTGATATTCATAATCAGTAGAGTTGATGCACTATATGCGTCGATAACAGATAGGTTCCTATGTCTGTTTAGTATAGATTAGATAAGAAAACCATTTAGAAACCAACACACTCTTAAAAATAACAATCTTCACACAACTCGAAAGATGGAAAGAAAAACTCATAAACAAGCAAAAGGTCTTGCTCAGGTGATGGACCTGTTCATTGATGGCTCATGCAAGGAAACTATGAACTTTGATTCTATCCCCTGAAACAACTAAACTAACAAGTGGGATGCTCCATTAAATCTCATGTATGGTGAAATATGGAGATCCAACTGTTTCCTGCATTACCACACTTTGCAACAAATTCGAATAGTGAAATCAAACAAAATAACATGAAATCAAAATAACAAATACATGAAATGAAAATATACACTAACAATTTACAATAAGCTTACCAAGCTGGATCGGTGGCCCTTGATGATGCCAACATGGAATCTTTTAGATCAACAGGTGATAACTTCTAAGAGAGACAAAATCACTGAATCAAAACTTGCATTAATCTTCAACAGGTAGGTTTACAAAAGGAGTATCGTCATGAATCCAATCTACATCATAACAATTCTCCTCAAGAACCTATCTCATAACAATTCCCTTAATCTACATAATAATAATTCTTCCTCCCCAAGAACCTATCTCATAACAATTCCCTTAATCTACATAATAATGAATCCTCTAATCTACATAATAATAATTCTTCCTCCCCCTCATGAAGAGAAAGCACTCTCTTTTATACATGAGAGCTTTGAAAATAAGATAAACATCTTATAATTACAGATCCACTTTTCTCTCAACCCATTTCACTTTATTACAAAATATAATCCCTTCAAATCCTCACAGATATCTCTCACATATCTTGGATAAGATATGACAACCAAATCTCCATGATCTTCTCCTTGGATTAGAATTGAATTATCTCCTCACATCTTGAAATGGTGGAGGAAGTATTCGAGAAGTCTTTTGAATTAATCATTCACATATTCCTACACATTATAAAGCTCACACATTTTTGAGATATATGAAAACATGTCAATTTTCTAATATTTAATCACAAATTCCCTTTTAATACTAAAATAAATGATTTGGAAAATAATAAGGTTAAACCCATATTTAATTATGAAAATGGTATCATGAAAGGCTAATTGGGCGATGAAATGTGAAGAATGATGAAGGGAAAGTTGGATGGAAATACAACATTTCTTAGACTCAACATAGCCTACATGTCACAGTTACAAAGAAGAAGGTACTGAAAGAGCTGGAGGAAATTCTTTGCCTTTATGATTTTCTTCAATTGAATTGTTGAAAGAAAATTCTAAGATAATCATTGAAACAAAGGAATGTGTGTTGATGCCAAATCACATTGATTCACTGAAACAAATCGACAAGAAATTGTAGCCATTGGTCAAAGAGGAATCTGAAAATAAGTGTGTTCAACAATATAAAAGAATTGAGAAACATGCATATTATAGTAGTAAAGAGAATGAAGAAGATTCTGAATCAGATGGAAGAACCTTGACATTCTTCTTTGATTCTTTCAAATTGCTAAGGCAAAATGTTTATAATGTTTCAGATCGAAAACCCTCTAGTCATGATGTTGAATCTGAAGAAAGAAATGGACTTGCAAATGAAAACTATATCCCATTGTGTTTTTCTTCCTTTGGATAGTTAAAAACAAATCATGAGAAAATAGATGAAGTCGATCACAAAATTGTTGCTAAAGGTCATTTTCCTTCTCCTAAACTTGATGAAGATATTCAACAAGATTTCCAGCAAGACAAAGTGTTTCAAAGTTGTCTTTCTTCCCCTGTGAATGATGTGGTTGTTCACATTCTAAGTGGCCTAGACATGGATGAGTATTTTGAAACTGCATCTATGGAGACTTCAAACAGTGAACAAACAACTCACATAGAGTTTCAGGAAAGTAAAAAAATAGTGTATGCCACTTTTCAATCAGAAATAGAGAAAGATAATGAGGAGGCAGTTGTTCTATTTGATTCCTTTGAAAACCATGATTTTGAAAATGCATCGATGGGAACTCTAGAATGTGAAATAGTTCATGTTGTTAGCTTTCCACATTTTCAAGAATATTATGAACAGGAACTTATTCCCCTTTATTCATTTGAAATTCAAAATGATAGTCCTCAAGCAAATTTCCAGAAGGTTAATAAAACCAAACTAGAATTGTTCGATTAACAAGAGGATAGTCTTTATACACATAATATGGTTGTCATATTTGAAGATGTCCAAGGATGTATGAATGTTTTTGTTGATATGCATGGAAGAGTAGAAAAACCCATTTCTACCATTTCATTTGAAAAAGTTCTTAGAATAGAAGAAATAGAGCAAGAACAACAAACACTTATGAAAGAGGCTTGTCTATCTGTTTTTGTTCATCAAGAAGAAATGATTTTTCATGGTTTTCATGACCCTGTGGAATACTATATGGAAAAATCTAACAATCAAAATTTAAGGCTTAGGATGGATTGTAAGCTCAGAGATGAAGATAATGGCCAATCAACGTTAATATTAGATATGGATTGTTTTACACCAGTGGTTTATTTTCATCTAGTGCTGACTTTTGATTCAGGAGGTTGTTGCTCCCATAAGTCTCAGTGGATTTCTCAGTCTCTTGATGGAAATCAACACGGTAGATTGCATGAAATCAAGAATGCAATGGAAAAGGTGAAACATGACTGTGTTCTTATGCATGTGTTGGAAGATCCATTTGCATTTTTGCTAGAAATAATAAATAGTCCCAATATTTTTGAAATTCTAAGATTCAAATTCATATATAAATTCTCAAATGAGTTGTTGGTGAACAGGATTTGGAGAAAGCATGTTCAAAGTAAACAAGCAGTGGATAAAATGTTGGCATGGTTGCATTGGCATTTTTATTTCACTTGATTGGTAGTTCATTTCAGCAGTTAGGGTAGGTATGTTCCAATAAGCTTGTAGATCGAACATGTTTAAGATTGGCTCTCCAAATAAAGAGTTCAATCATATGATTAGGAGTATGTCCAACGATCACCCTCTAAGTGAGAGCGGTGTACAGGCTTCAGTTTTTAATGGACATTGGTGACAGGTCAAGGTATAGCACGCACCTGTTGCAATAAAATCTCCAATGGATAAGGCACAAGGTCTACTATTATTTGCTACCTCGAAGGCAGGATATCATCCCCAGTTGGAGCCCATGTTATCACTGTAACAATTTGTATATGTAATCTAAGTCTCAGGACTTATCAAGATGCTAAATAAATATAGAAGTTCGATAAACTAGAGCATAGGGACACATCTAGAAAACGGGGCTAAATCTGGTGGAAAAGTGAAGTTGATAGGACCCAATGGGTCATAGATTGAGGGAGCCATAGATAAACGGTCAAGGAGCATATCGGGCCAAGAACTAGCGCGAAGGTTAAGATTTGAAAGCAAGCCAATAAGAATACCATTGTTTCATCTCAAAGCTATGTGGCGCCTTCAGATGCATATCTGAGGGAAAAGAAGTTGAACTCGAAACCAATCAATCCCATCCCAACATCACGTGTCAAATCCAAGGGTCACATGTGGAAAGGGAAATTTGACGGCTGGTCAAATCACCTCAAGACACTTGTTTGGGTACTTTTCGTTCGTGCAATGTCAGGTGAGCACCGCCAAAAAACTAATTCAAATGCTCATCATTTGAAATCAAAGGACGAATGTGATAACTAATTATCCCTACAAGGAATTTCCTTAGTAGCCCATGATTAGCACTCAATGATGACTGTCATTCAAAACATGGGTGACATTACTTTGTTTTTGGTGATTAACATTTTATTCCATAACGGGGTAACCACAAATCAAATCGTTCATCTAATTCTTGTACAAATAGGGGAGATAAGTTTGTGCATCTGGGAAAACTAGAGGAAATGGAGAAGACAGATCCAGCGGCCTTCAATGAATCGGGATATTCAAATAATCTGACAAAATTATCAATGAAGAAGAAAGAAAATCTTGTTGCACGAATACTGGAAACAAAATTTCACACAAAGTATGTGGATGGACAAGGCTCAAGTGAAGAAATCAGATTAAATCCTATCATGAAGGATTTTATCATCAATGGATACGCAGACGGATATCACATGCAAGATGTCAAGGGTAAATGAGCAAGTGAAGGAAGAAAGATGTTAAAGCTGAAGTTCTTGAAGGTGTTGGAGAAAACCAACCTGAGTGGCTTGACACTTTAAAAGAAGAGATTGCAAACTTGAAATAGATTTCAAGCTAAATTAAGTATCTTTCAAGGAATTTTGTGATGATGGTAGATAATTGGCGTTTAGGGAAAAAATATCGAATATGTCAATATTTTATTTTAACGTTCCCTAGAAAATAGGAGTTTTGTTGTTGTACGTTACTCCTTTCATGGCCAATATCTATCTTTGGAATCTTGGGGAAGATGATCCATTTTGAATTCCATATGTAACTTATCTATATATACTCTCAAAAAGATAAATGAATGGTTGGACTTACCGGAGAGGGGCTTGCCCTCGTAGCAAGAGAACTTTGTAGTTTCTTATGAAATTTTAATATAAGCAGATAAGGTTTTTCTTAGATAGCTGAGATTCAACATGATGTTGATGTTTAGTGTGTTTTCATGTATTTCATATTCATGAATGTGTTTTGTTGCTAGTAATAATCCTTAAGTAATGGAAGGAATTCATTTTTGTTGGTGCTCCTTCTCACATCGATTATATTTGTTATGTCTTTTTGGTTACTATCTCAGACTTCACTCATGATTGGTTCTATGCTTGTAGTAGCCAGCCCTCGTGTTTCCTCTTCTAATACTACAGCAAGATATTCTTCCTCTATTAGATGCCTCTTGCTAATAGTAGTCTTTCCTCTTTTTTCCTCCGCCATCTCATATTACATATTCAGCTTAAAATCATACCTCTTTTTCCTTTGTTCCCTCTGGAAATACATAGCTTATAAATATTCATACTTTTTCAGGAAAGGACCCCATTGCCCAATAGCCCTACTCTTATGTTTTTTCCTACCACCTTTAAATTTTACACCATGACAGAATATGACCTTTGTACACACATCACTAAATCTTTTGAATATCTCAAATAGTTGTATGTCCAAGAGAGCCCTCTTTGGTTGGGAAGGTCAGAATCCAACCTAAAGTTGGTTGAAATAGTTACCTCTTTCATTTGTCTATCAGCCGAACAAAATTTACAGAGTGATAACATAACCCAAAGGATAAAATTTCTTTCTAAGTGCAAAACAAAATCCTTTCCATGATGGAAATACATTATCACTTGTTGCATGTCATTTTTCAACTTACTCTCCCACTAGATGAGTGATGTGCCTACAAGATGAAGTGATACCAACTTGAATTGAGTTGCCTCATCCTTGATTTGTTGCACACTGCAAAACTTCCATCTGTCTAACCCAGTTATCAAGCCTCTTAGCATTGACTTCACCATCATACATGGGTAATTCAAATTTCTCATCAAGCTTAAGTAAAATCATATCATGTTTATGTTTATGGGAATGTTTTCTTGAGGTGGATTTTGAACTTGTACTTGAAGAAGAAGAAGTTGATGTAGAATAAGGAGGTGAAGTAGGACGCTTAGCAGGATCCTCTCCTTCTTCACTTTTGTCTTGCTTAGAAGATTTCCCTTGGAAAGGACTCTTCCATTCCAAGTAATCCTCATATAATACCTTTACCATCTTAGACATGGTGAATAAAGTCTTTTGCAACTTTATCTCATTCTGATACATGCCTTCTTCCAATACCATATCCTCACTTTGAGAAGTCCTCTTTCTCGATCCAATCTCTAGATCCCCTTATACAAGATTGACTTCAACATGACTTAGATTTTCCCTGGTAATCATGTAAACTCAAAAACCAACCGTCAACCTTCTCTGATACCACTTGATCCAAAATTGATCTTTTAAAGACCTGGTTAAGTTTTAAGCATGAGTTCATTTACCAATTAGTAATTAATGAAAGAATAAGAAATTAATGAGATATTATAGAAACCATAATAAGAAATACAGATCAGAATGTAAGCTCAAAGAACAACAAACCATAATAGAAAAGTTGTTAATAGAGTTCGACAAGATCACTTATGTCTCTAGGCCTTTATCTTAGTGGGTGAGGCTTTCTTATTTCTCTTAAATTCTTCAAAAGTACATCAGAAAAGTGTCAAAAGGATTACAAAATGGCTTGGTTGTGTACTTCTCAACCTCAAGAATACAACACAACTGAAGACACTGAAAAAGGGTCAGCGTAGCTCCCATAATTGGCCCACAAAGTTCCCCTCTTCAATGGCTTCCCTGCATAAAAATGGCTTTGGATTTAAAATTCCTTAGTATTTCTCCTATTCTGAACCTCCCTAATGCTGCTAAGAACCCATGGTTTATATATATGTGGATTTGGTATCAATCTCCAAACTTCCTCCCAAGATCTGGCCTAAAATCGGGCTTCAGATCCCCCAATAATGGGAAAACTCCATTAAAAATAGTCCAAATCAACATAAAAATCATAATATAAGGTGTAAAAACCCAAAATTGGAAATAATCCAAGGCACAACCCCCTATTCTCGGGATCCTAGCCATATGGGAGGCTCCATATGCTCATGGGATGTGCGCTCTCCTATTCTTTAGCCCCTGCACTGGTCGTATGGGCCATGTGGGATGATGCTTATGTTCCCATGTGCCTCCTGTTGGCTTAGTCCCCAAATCCACAACCTCTAGTCACATGCCTTGGTCGGCAGGGCTAGCGTTGTCGACCGGGTGTTATCTCCACAAATCTGCAAAACATAAACTTTTATATTAATTGTGCCATATAGTTAACAAGCAACACATATGGCGTATATGGTTAGCCTGTGAGGCTATTCCAATGATGTGAGTGGAGGTTGAGGGTTTGGAACTTGTGGGTAATAATTTTTTTTTACCCAGCCAACATTGGCTAAATCCGGGGTGTCACGTGGTGTCCTCTGATTGGGCCACGCGTCACCCAGTGATTCATCTATACCATACAGTCATCGCACATTCAATGCATAATCAACATGCACAGTCAACTGCCATGTCACCATTTTATATCCCAATCACATGTCCATTCAGTTGCAACATCAGCTTCCGTACATCCTAGTCACTCTGCCACATTAGCTTCCGTACAACCCAGTCACCCTGCCACATTAGCTTTCATACCACTTAGTCACCCTACCATGTCCGCTTCTGTACAGACACTTGTTGTCCATATTTGCATGTGGCATCCTATCATTAGGCCACATCATATACATACTACCACATGTCATTCATACAATGCCACGTGTCGAATCTGTACTGGTCCAAATCAGCCTGAAAATGCCAAAATCGAGTGACATGTGTCACCTCCTAGTGATGCCACATCAGCATGATGACATCATCATGATGTCATGCTGATGTCAGCTATTGTACCGCTCACATCAGCAATACAACCTGTTGACTTTGACCAATTTGACTTTTTGCTTGTTTGGGAAATCGGTCAGAACGTGATATCTTTCGCATATAGTGTCCAATTGAAAAAACAATTATATGGTCAGAATAATTGCAATGAGATGGATACAATGGAGTTGGTTTCATATGATTCAAAGAAATTTTATTTTTAGGCTTTCCTGGATCCATATTGGATCATAGGAGGTCCCTATAGGGGTTGTTCCAGCTGCAACACAATGCACAAACAGAACCATGCAAAGGCCACTACCAAGCTCTTCTTTGAATGATTCTAGGTACATTTTGGAATCCCACAAACCATTGTCTCAAATCGGGACAATCGATTTCTTAGGACATTCTGGTCAGGCCTCTAGTCACTAATGGACACCAAGTTCACCAAATCCACGGCCTTGGAGCTATGTGGATATGGACTACCCTTGAAGAAGACGATAAGGTCCAGCAATGGGAACAAGAAGAGGAGACAATTAATAGTGCCATACAATAGCTCAAACAAAGGCATAAAACAATGAGCATTACAGAGGACTTGAAGGGCACCCGAGACATGAAGAAGCTGCAGTTAGATTTGAAAACTGCACAAACAAAGAAGCAAGCAAGAAAAGAAAAATTGGATCCAATCCAAGAACAATAAGCACAAATGATTTTGCAGTTGGAGGAGGAGAATACAAGTATAGTAAATGCACAAGCAAAGAGCACAACACTAAGGCATGAGGAAATAATTGTGCAGACAATAGAGGCACTAACAAACAAAGATGCACAGATGAGAGAGAAAGGAAAGGAACTAATAGAAAAGTTCCACAGTCTGGATAGGGTAGTTGAGGGAGCACACACTACCTAAGTGGCTCAGGGCGAGCCACATTTTAGTGTTGGGGGCTTGTTGGGCATAGGCCTATTTTGAGTAAAGACCTAATTTTGGAAGGAAAGGCCTAATTTTGGAGAAGAACAACTAGCGCGAAAAGAAACATGTGCGAGGAAAAGAATCATGCAAGAGGAGAAGCATGTAAGTTGAGAAGGTAGTTAGACCTAACCATGTTAGGGTTAGGGTTTTGAACAAAGAATTGTAATAGCTATAAGCCTATAAATTAGTATAAATAAGAGGCTAGGAGGTCTAGGTTGAGGTTGTTGTTGTTGAAGAGTTAGTAAATTTGATTCTATTAAGAAGTGAGAAACTGTCGATTGTAATAAGGTTGTAGAAGAGTCAAATAGGCCATATTTTGAGGGTTGGATCACAGATTGAGGAGCGTGGTCTGGTCTAGTCCACCTCATATAAGGTATTAAACCTTTTTATTCTTGCAAGGAAAAATATGTAATGCACACAGCGCTATATTTTGTAGTAGACCTAATAAAAGAGTAGAGAAGCCAAACCTTTGTGGACGTAGCCTAGGAGGGGGTGAGCCATGGTAAAACCTGTGTAATATGTGATGTTTGGTGCATGTTTACTTTCTGTCAATGATTGATCATATTTACTATCTATTAATGATTGATCTACAAATGAAAGGTTAAGCTAAATATGTTAAAAGGCATGCATGGCCTGAAAGATGAATAAATCCTAGGAATATTAAATGGATAATATGATGAATGCATGAATAAGGTAAAATCTACTCCCAGATCCCCACTCATTCCTATACTAAAATAAATTGAGTAATGCAGTCACCCATAAAGCTATCTTAGGTGAGACTATATAGTGCACTCTGTGCGTTGTGTTGTCTTCTAGTTTACCAGGAGGGTCGATATTTTTAGAGGGTTTTGTTGGAAACCTATTTAGATATGAACCTGGGTCAGACCAAGAACTCTGAAAATATTTGATATATCTGATATGAAAACTCGCCTCTTCACTTACAAAAGCATAAATTAATACATAATATTTCTTGTCTTTATTCATCTATATGTCAATCTCTTTATCCGTTGTCAGTTTGGTAGGTATGGTATTTCCATCCCAAATGTATCCCAAATATCATTGAATATTAGGCTGTGCTTGGTCTTCCTTGACCATTCCAGATATTTTTATTTACCACTAAGCACCACACCCACAATTGAGAAAAGAGAATGGATTTGTTTTTTACCAGTTTCTCTTTGCAATACAACTCCTTTTGTCACTATATCTAAGTGCTTTAAATACATAAATAATTTTGATATTTTTAGCATCACATAGGTACTTACACACAAGTCTAAGTGTCTAGACATGTGGAAGGCATCCAAAGCCTTCAACCTTATTAATTTACTTTTGTTAAAGGAATTATTAAAGTAAAGTGATTTTATTAATTAGTTTAGTTTATTTAATGAAATGCTAAAGTTATTAGAATTAGTGAATTAAATCTTAGCCATTGTTCTCAAATGAGGTGAGATTTAATATCAGTCCTCAATCACTTTGGAGATTAGGGTTAGGTCATAACTCAATATTATAAAATAAAGTTTAGGGTAAAGGAGGAGACACTTCACACTTTTTTCATTATAGAGTGAGATCAAAGGATTTTACTCAAGGGGATATCAAATAGGTGGAGAAGGAATTTCATCTAAATATTAGTACATGTTAGGGAGAATAGAAAATAGAGGTAGCTGTAAGAATATCCAATAGATCAGATCCACAACCGTAGTTACATAGTTGTGCACACTTCATAGTGAGGGAATGCGTGCATGTATGTGGGATACTGTGCAGGAAATCACGTATGTACAAGGGTGATTGATGACCTCCCAACCTAAAACCCACAGTATGCAAAATTCTTAAATTTTATTTCTACTCAAATCAGATAAAGTTTCTCTAATTACTGTTTCATGGGCCCAAATTTCCTCAGAACAGAGATCTGATTACCTCTATTTACAGAACTTTAACATGTGTTGTGAAAATCTCTTGTTTTGGGCTTGAGTCTTTCCTCTCATGACTAGTACTTATTTCCTTAGGCTTATACTGTCAAGCACTTACCTGAAGTGGTTCCCCCTAGCATCCTCATTCTGTAGAACCTCATGCTTATGAACACGACTTAACATTATCATATTTTATTCTTCATTAATTCTTCATCATCGATCAACATAGCATCAACGATTTAGATCCGTCCTTCATCCACTAACTACTCGACAAAATATTCCTTCTATACTAAATTTTGATACCCTTATATCAGAGCATCGTAACAGACCTCAAAAATATCATGTTGATGGGTGGTAGATATTTCTCCTACATAGTCTTAATGAACGATCGTGATTCAACGTCCACTTCCTTTGTTCAGAGTTCATCTATCAGACTCTTGCAAGTTTCTGCACTGTAAAGCATTTATCTGACAGTCTTTTCCTTCATCCTAGGACTCTGAAAAATGAAGCCACTCCAATCATTTATATTCTCTAGATCTAACATTCATGGATCACTATCGCAATTCCATTGTGTGACAAATTCACCATAGAACTCACACATGGATGCCACATATATCCTACTTACACATCAATCTGACTGCCATGCATCATATTCTGATTCATCCATGCCACTACCACATGTCACACTTTCATCTGTTGATGCCATGTCTGAGTCTCTTTCGGCTTCCATGATCCAGGTGGATATTGGTGGCCACCCACATTTTCCAGCTGGCTCAAAACAACTTTCTAGCAATTTTTATAATTTACTATTTTTAGCAGTTTTTGGGTCCTAAACTTCTGGAGCCGTTTTGAGGCCCTAAACGACGTTTTTTGGGGTATGTTGCAATTGCAAAATTTCAACATGAAATTTTGTGCAACTTTTGTAGTTCTCGGATAGATATTTCCAATGGGCTATCATATTCCTAAAACAGAGATCGTATGCAAAAGTTATGACCCTGAGAAGTTGATGTACCAACTTACCCAAACGAGGCCCACATGACTTTTGGCTCTTCATCTCCTAGGGTTAGGTTTTTGGATGTTTAGGGTTTTTGAAACTCCTGTTTATTGTAAAAATGCCTTGAGATCCTCATTGTAATTATCTTCTTGCGAATGAGTGCAGCCGTCACATCTCTTCTCATAGATAAGCCACCACCATTCCAACAAGATTGTTTTCCACTGCATTTTACAGTTTCAACTTATTTCCTTATTGAATAGAAAACCAGTTTTATTGTATCTTTGTTATTCTATGTTAAGCATCTGGTAATAATCTGTAGTCATTTCATTCTGCTCATAAAATCCAGATCAGTGGTATCAGAGTGGTCTTCTCCTTGTCATCTTAATGCATGTCCTCAACAAGGTCAGAGTACAAAGAGTTGGGTCTCGAGCTTGTTTCTCTTGAGGACAAAAGCTCTCGCACACCCAAGAAAACTCTCATGGAAGGAGAAAATAAAGATGTTGGGACAGGATATCCTTTCATACTGTTGATTGAGGAAGCCCTCATGCAACAGAGGAATGAGAGGATGGATACTTTCGTCTAAATCCTTCGACAGCTACCAACAAGCGACGCATCATCTTTGAGCGGAGGCACCGCCGCCTTCAAGGTACAAATAAACTTTGATATTCCTATATTTGAAGGTCAGATAGACACAGATGCTATAGACAAGTGGTTGAATCTACTAGAAGGGTATTTGTTTGTCCATAACTTTTTGAATAGAGAAAATATTACTTTTGCGCTCCTCAAAGTCGTTCCCCGTGTCAAAGATTGGTGGGAAACTTTATGTGAGAAAAAGGAAATAGAGGAAACCTCAATATTTACAATCATGGCCACCTAGGAATCCTTTAGGGATGTTGTTAAGGAACAATACTACCCTGTCAGAAGTTATGATGACTTGTATACCAAATGGACCACACTGCGGCAAGAAACAGACCAAGCAGTGCCAGATTTCACAAATATCTTCCATACCTTGCGCACCAAGTTGGGTATCAAAGATTCAGAGTGACATCTGGTGCTCAAGTATCGTAGCATTCTGCATAGATATATCCAGACCGAAATGGAATTTCTGGACATCTCATCCTTGGGCACGACCTACCGATATGCTGTCAAAATCGAGCAGAATCTCAAACAAAAGACGTGACAATTTGGGTTGGGGAACCCCTCACAACAAAATCCAGGAAAGGGCGGCCCCAACCCACAAAACAAAGGATAGAGAAAATATGGATAGTATCAGGACAACCAGTTCAAGCCACAAGAAAAGAAGGACACCAGAAAGACAAAGAAAGATACCGGGAAGTGGTGTGACTTCCATAAGATCCCTTGGCATAACCTTGTTGACTTCCACTCAAAGAAGATGTTGATGGCCGAAGTGAAAGCCTCTGAATCAAATGCGAGTTCTAACTACGAGTTAGAACTAGAAAGGGGAAGATGGAGAACCCAATGCCACTGTTTCTACCACCAATATCAATAATGGTGAACCAGACGAGCAAGAATAAGGAGAGTGCATGTTCCATTCATAGATGTGGGTAAAAGGCACCCCGCTTCACTTCATCGTTGATAGTGGTAGCCAGAAGAACCTCATCTTAGCAGAGGTCATCAAGAGGTTGGCCCTGCTGACAATGCCGCACCCACAACCCTACACCATTGGATGGCTCCGCGAAGGAAGGGATCTTTGCGTCAGCCAATAGTGTTGACTGTCGTACTGCATCAAGCCCTTCAAAGATAAGGTATTGTGTGATGTTGCTCCTCTCGAAGTTTGTGATGTTCTTTTGAGCCAACCTTATTTATGTAAAAATTATGTTGTATATGAGTCTAAGCCTCATAGTGTTATTATTACTTTGAATAGGAAATTGTACAGGATACCCGAGGTTGTCCCACCTAGTGCTATTTCCTTGATCTCTGCTAAGCAATGCAGGAAGGACATCTCTCAGACGGGGAAGTTTGTCTTCTTTGTGATTTGCTCTCAGAATGAGAAAAAAATCACAGCCACTTCTAGGGTCTCTGCGACCGACCTCTCCACACATCAGAAGCAAGTAGATAAGGTCATGGAAGAATACTTGAATATATTCTCCTCACCTAAATGGGTACCTCTGCACTTCCAGGTCAAGCACCCCATCGATCTAACTCCCGATGCACCACTTCCCAATGGGACAATCTATCACTGATCTATATTAGAGAATGAGGAGATCAAGTGACAGATCCAAGAATTGCTCCACAAGGGGCACATCCATCTCATCTCATCTCCTTGCGAGAGCCCTATCATGCTGGTACAGAAGAAATATGGAACCTAAAAACTTTGCATTGATTACCGGTCTCTGAATAAAATCACAGTTAGAAACCAATACCTGATTCCCTAAATCGATGACCTCCTTGATCAACTCATGGGGGCCAAATACTTCAGTAATATTGATCTAAAGTCTGGATACCACCAGGTCCCGATAGAATGGAAAGATGTATGGAAGACCACCTTCAAGTCAAAGGAAGGCCTTCTTGAATGGTTGTTCATGCCCTTTGGTCTAAAAAATGATCTAGCCACTTTCATGAGGATGATGGATGATATCCTAAGACCATTCACCAATACTTTTGTAGTGGTGTATCTGGATGGAATTCTCATTTATAGTAAGACTTGGGTCTAACACTTGCAGCATATTCAGCAGGTTTTGCACACCCTGCGACAGCACAAGCTATACGCAAACTTGGAAAAATGATCCTTCAGCATGGACATGGTCCATTCCCTAGGCTACATCATTGATCAACATGGTGTACATGTGGATCCAACCAAGATCCAAGTCATCTATGACTGGCCAGCCCCAACCACACTCAATGAGCTTCATAGCTTCTTAGGCCTTGCCAATTTCTATCGCAGGTTTGTGTTGGGATTCTCCCATATTGCATGGGCCCTCAACCAAATAACTAGGGGTGGTGGTAATGAAAAATTTGCGTGGAGCCAGCCCCAACAACAAGTGTTCAATGATTTGAAGGAGTGCTTGTGCTCAACGCCAGTACTTTCACTACCAAACCTATAACATCCCTTTGAGATTGAGACTGATGCTTTAAACTATGTTGTGGGTGTCGTTCTCACGTAGCATGACCACTCTGTGGTCTATCATAGTGAAAAACTATCAGATGTTGTCCATAAGTACCCTAATTACGACAAAGAAATGTACTCCATTATGAAATCCTTCCGCCAGTGGAGACATTACATTGTTGGGAGGGAGACAGTCATCCACACTGATCATAAGCCACTACAGTTGATGCAGACACAAGGAAAATTGCAGAATGACCACCATCAAAAGTGGTCCACATACTTGCAACAATTCCACCTCAACATCAAGTATAAAATAGGAAGCACCAACCATGTCGTTGATTTCCTCAGTAGAACACCAGTGGTGGCACTCACCACAGTGATAGACTCTTGCTACCATGAGATATCTAGATGGCCGCAACTCTATGAGACAGACCCGGACTTCGCCACCACCTACCAAATGTTCTGTGAAAAGGCAGTGGTCAATAATTTCCATCTTCGGGATGGGTTGTTCTATCATCTGGGCCATATATGTGTTCCATCAAGCGAGTGAGTTAACCTGATCTGGGAAGCCCACTACAGTCGGGTGGTAAGACACTTCGGCGTCAAAAATATAGTGGCGATGGTACAAAAACATTTCTACTGGCCGAAACTTCGACAGGAGGTCAGTAAGTATATCAAGTCTTGCACTGCCTGCACTATTGAAAAACCAACCACTAAGAAATAGGGCTTGTACACCCCTCTTCCGACTCCTAACAAGCCATGGGAATCCATCTCAATGGACTACATGTCGAGCCTCTCATCCACCAAGCGGGGAAATGACTGTGTTTTTGTGGTTGTTGATCGCCTTTCTAAGATGGCGATTATGGTTGCCTACAAGAAGAGAATCACAATAGAAGCCACTGCCAAGCTCTTCTTTGAACAAGTCTAGGTACATTTTGGAATCCCACAAACCATTGTCTCAAATAGAGACAATCGATTTCTCAGCACATTATGGTCGAGCCTCTCGGCACTACTGGACACCAAGCTCACCAAATCCACGTCCTTCCACCCCCAGACAGATGGCCAAACCGAGGTCGTAAATCGAATGATTATGCATATCCTGTGCATGTATAATTCCAAGCACCCTCGCACATGGGATGAGACTCTTCCCTATGTCCAACATAGCTACGACTGAGCCCTGCATAGCTCAACCGACCACAACCCCTTTCAGATGGGGTTGGGATTCCAAGAATTGGGTCCCATAGATGTTTCACTTCCCCTTGCAGTCACCTCAACTGACTCCTATCCTACTCCAAATAAGGCTGACAAAGCCACCCAGTTCATTGAGAGGATATATCACATCCGTCAACAAGTGCAATATATCCTACAGAAGTCCAATGACAAGTACAAGCAACGCCATGATCAACATCGGGTTCCACATAAGTTCTAGGTGGGCGACAAAGTTTGGTTGCACTTGCAGAAAGAACACCTTACACGACCCCATTGGAAGCTTCACCCAATATTTTATGGGTTGTACACCATCACCAAGGTTGTGGGGAATAATTATTTTGAGCTCAACATTCCTCCTTTCCTTGGCCTACACCTGGTGTTCAACGTGGACCTTCTTCGACCTTATTTCCTACCATTATTGGACACCTCAGACGTAGCAGAATAGCTGACACCAACAAAGCTCAACCCCGACTGCATAAACCAAGCATCCAGTGATCAGATTGTGTACAAATAGATCAAGGGCGCTCGACAACAAAGGATCCAACTTTATCGAGTCGTCAAAGCAGGGTAGCTTCTGCACCAAGGCAAGTGGCTCACCCAGGGCCAAATTCAGCAAAACTTTCCTCATTTGATGGGGGAACTCAACAAAATGGAGACCATTGCTTCCTGAGGGAGGATTGATCTAGGTGGATATCGGTGGCCACCCACCTTTTCCAGCTGGCTCAAAACAACTTTCTAGCAATTTTGATAATTTACTATTTTTAGTAGTTTTCGAGTCGTGAACTTCTAGAGCCGTTTTGAGGCACTAAACGACGTTTTTGGGGGTATGTTGCAGTCGAAAATTGTTGTATTCCTCAGATAGATATTTCTAATGGGAAATCATATGCCTAAAACGAAGATTGTATGCAAATGTTACGACCCCAGAAAGTTGATGTACCGACTTACCCAAATGGGGCCCACATGACTTTTGGCGCTTCATCTCCTAGGGTTAGGTTTTTGGATGTTTAAGGTTTTTGAAACTCTTGTTTATTGTAAAAATGCCTTGAGAGCCTCATTGTAATCATCTTCTTGTGAATGAGCGCATCTATCACATCTCTTCTTAGAGATAAGCCACCACCATTCTAACAAGCTTGTTTTCCGTTGCATTTTACAGTTTCAACTTTTCTCCTTATTGAATAGAAAACCATTTTTATTGCATCTCTGTTATTCTGTGTTAAGCATATGGTAATAATCTATAGTCATTTCGTTCTGCTCATAAAATTTGTATCATTCCATGTGTCACTCTAGTGACCTGCCACGTGTCATTTCCTAATTCATCAATCTATTCAACTCTAAATATATATCCACCATCTATCGACATTGCTCTGTCATACTTCCTCTTTTTTTTCAGCTTTGATGGCCCTATTCTGACAAAAAATAGGACGATGCCATGCGTCACTCTCCTCGTTTCAATATGGATCAGTCTAAACTCATCCAGACCGTTGAACACACTTTCTTCTTTGGATTCCTTTTCGCTGGAGTATTCTTCTAAACACAAAGGCTTAACTCTAACAATCACTCATAATCCTCCACATGTCTCCTTCTAGACCATGGATCTTCGTATCCCCTTGATTGATCCATGCCAACGATCGAAATTTCGTGTCGGGGTGTTTTGTGAACTTAGGCTTTGAAACTTAGACCCCGAAATACTTTTACCTCGTGGTTTGGACTCTGGTACATGCAACACTATTGGTCGTCAATTTGGCCTGAGATCTAATTTCTTTTGGAATATTGAGAGGGGCAGTCAATCAATATGAACACTTTATACCACTTTTAACCACAATATATATTCTTTCACTTTATCAACAATGTTCTATAGTATATCATCTATGATTTCATTCAATATATCATGAGCATATAATCATAAGAACCATCACATCAACAACATCACATCAAATATGCAATACAACAATATTTACGTGGAAACCCAAATGGGAGAAAACCATGGAATACTTTCTTATATATATCATAAATTTGTTCATAGGAATCACCAACTTCCAAATTCTCCAGCTACAATTGGAAGGAGGCTACAACCTCGTACTCTAAGGCTCCAACCTAAAGGAAGCTACAACTCCTTGAATTCTCTAGCTCCAACCAAAAGGAGGCTACAACCCATTGGGTTATCAGGCTCCAACTGAAAGGTGGCTACAACCACCTAGTTCTCAGGCTCCATCCTAAAGGAAGATCCAACTCCCTGATTGTCCTGCTCAAACCAAAAGGAGGATACAAGCCCCTTTCATGTCCCCCGTCCTGCCAACCTAAAATATAAGTGTATACCAATAGTCACTATCACAATCACTGCCACTATCACTGCCATTGTCACTGCCACTATTAGTATAACTGTCACTATCACATCAACCTCTAACCTGTCAACCTGTCACTGTATCCAATCTATCATTGTCACTGATACTCAACCAGATCTTGTCACATGGATCATATACCAAGGAAATATCTCAACTATATTTCCAACATCACCAACACATGCCTATACCAAGCATGTACCAAGATAACCAACATACCATCATAGGGTTTGTATCTCAACCATGTATTGAATCATGTACCAAACCATCAACCTATACCATCCCAAGAATCATCCATGTACCACAACAAGTGCATCAACCATGCACCAACACATGCATGAAACTGTGCATTAACCATGCAACTCAACCTATACCATATGGCTCAACCATCAACCATTTATACCAACCATGTACATGCACATCAACGCCATACCATCTACCATACCATGTGATAACCATGCACATCAACCATGTACATCAACACATGTACTATACCATGTACCATATAGTGTGTCTCAACCATATACCATATCACTCTCAATCATCGCATGTACCATAAGGTAAGCCTCATGTATATGTAAATATCACAAAGATGTGCCTCTAACAATGAACCATAACAACCATATACCAAGTACCAAGAGTATGTTTCAATCATGTAACAATATCACCTCAACCATATGCAAACATGTACCATCAAGGGCCTCCAAGACATACCTTAAGCATGTGCCATACTATCCAATATACAAGCCCCAAACAAATACATAAAAGAAATACATTTACTCATGAAGACACAAAGCATACCATCTCAGACTATTATGTACCATCAAACCCTGCCATAACTCAATCGTACCTTCATTTTCAAAATTTTCCTCAGATACACAACCTATCATCTAGTAGCCTGTGTATGTACACAACCTATCCTCTTGCAACCTGCATATGTATGTGACCTTTCCTCTTGTAGCCTCCCTACAACCTCATAAAAATAGGGTTTGCATTTTTTTGCAACTCTGAAACTTTCATCCCTTCATACCTTTGCTGCCTTAAAAAAATGTCACCACTTTAACCACATATTCACTAATAGATTTGTCAAAAGATAGATCATAACACTCATAATATAGATATTCAATGTAAGTGTGTGTGTACAAATGAGAGAATCTTGAGGTGTATTTATGCTTGTGCTAGTTAACCTATTTCATTATTTTATGGGTTTCTTGTTACAACCACTTTACCCTTTGACCAAGACTTGTAACCAACTAGGGGCTTCTTGACCACTCTTTGGGGATTCCAACTTCACAAGGCCATATCTCCCTAACCGTGAGGAACCACGTGGTGTTCCACATATCAACAAAAACGAAACTATATGTACTATCCATCCATGATAGTATTACCTTCAATTAAACTTTATTTCATGTTATTATTCCTTAATCAATTGCGGATCACATAACCATACCTCCAGGACTACATGTATACTACATCAAATGCACCCAACTAACTCACCATCAATCTCAATCATACAAATGTCAATCAAATATATAACATATGTGGACCTCTCCAAGGGTTGACATCAATGAAAACCAACTATTCAAACCAATTGTCCAACAATATCAATCGTTCATTCTCAACACATGAATGGAATCTTTGGCGTGATAATAGACGATCACAATCAACTCTTTTATTTAATGTGATTGTGACTATTTCTTGACACTTGTAAAGGATTTCAACACTATTATTCAGATTGCCTATGGAAATAATTGAATTCAACCATGTTCCTTCTCAATCTTTCTTTGATTCAACTTCCATTCGATCCAACCTTTATCAACCCTGAGAATCATCGATCTTTGTGATGATCGATGATCACACAATCACCTATCTTCCTCTGATACAATTTTTAATCACGATCTAAAACCTACACACACACACACTAAGGATGAATTTCTCCACCCGATATACATTAATGCCTACAACATTGAATGTATAGAGGTTTATCATACACATACAATTAACAAAGAGATCCTCAGCCAGACAACTCCATATAACTCTCGAAACTAAGTGATTCTATTACATACTATACATATAATTTACAAGAGGCCTTTGTCTCCTTTGATGGCCTTTTACACTCCCACACTCTAGGCATGATTCTTCATTCAATTGGCCATTCCCTCATGCCCTTTAGGCTCACAACATTTATACAAAAATAATCTAAAACTAAAATTAGTTCATACCCTAACAATCTTCCACTAAATCAATCCTTAGGATATTTTAGGTCCACAAAATACTCCTGAGATCGCTTACTTACCCCTAGGATCTCTCTAATCCTTAACAATATCTTGAGATATGATTTAACAAGACATACCTAATTATAATTCATTCCAACCCCTAACATAAAATTTCTAGAATTCCTTAAAACATAGGAATTTTCAACAATTTAAACAATTAAAATCAAGACCACTAGGCCTAGTCAAATGTACTTAAATTTGGAGGTAGGATGCTCCTGCATTAGAATCCCAAGGAACAAAATTTTTCATGATCTCCTGATCATGAGTTCCATTATCTGAGGTCCTCCTTAGTCCCATATGTTATGATGTTGTCCACTTTCCTTCTTGTCTCGTTGTTTCCTTGTTTTTTTCTACAACTGCCTATTTGTCTTGTTCTTGTTGATTTCCTTATTTTCCTTAGTATTTATTCTTTGAGACATATTCATCATCAACACACTCATATCATCAATCTCTATGTCCAGTATGTCTTCTGGATGGTACATGATATTGTTGAACACTTGTTTTAATTTGTTGTTGTTGTTGTTCAATGGTTGTTGCATTTCGGCTTCTCCATATCTCCATCCATAAATGTTTGATACATTAAGTTGCCTCTCTAATTTCCTTGTGGAAACCTAAAATATATCTTCGACTTTCTTTCCATGTTCAAACAAACAATTAGTTTGAAAGGAAAAAACATCCTCTTCAATGTTGCAACTAAGCACTTTTGAACATTTCGTGCTTGCAACTATGATGTATTCCTCTTTATCAATCCTTGGATTGATCAACCATTATTCCAACATTCTAAGTTATCCTTCAAAATCAATGAGTATTTTATATGAGTGTTTTCCTTCTTCGTCCATCTTCATCACAGCTCCAGATGATTGTCCATTATCATAATCTACAAAACCAACAATCATACACAAATTTTTTGATTTAAAAACTTAAGGATCTCTAGCCTCATTTGGTTCCTCTTTAAGCACATCCTCATGTTGATCTGAACTTCCCAAGTAGTTCATGAGACTCTCAATAGGTCTCTCTTCTTCCTCATCCCCTTTATCAAAGAATAATCCTTGTTTTGGTTAACATAAGTGAACTTCTTCCTCTGCTAGTGACCTCTATTTGAAATCAACTCCTTTGAGTTTATCCTTCCCCAACAAAGCACCCAACCTATGCTTTAAGCTCCTCAATATTTTCTTCATATTCCTTACAAATAATTTCATCATTTCCCACTTGACTCTCTTCTTTAAAATCCATCCTCGTCTCTAGTTTTCCTCAATATTCCTCTCTAGCAAATATCTTATGTAACTGAGTTTTACTCTTAACTCAATCAATCCTCTGTCAATTTTATCTTGACTCGTTCTTCTCCTCATGCCATTTTATTTGGAACCTTCCTTTCCTCTATTGTGGCTTCTCTCTGAACCTTTTTAATGACCATTAATAGTCATCTTCACCTCTATCTTTTTGAACATATCCTTGTTCACTATGAGTTGCATCAAGCTTTTGTAGAAAATATCGTCTTTTTATACCTAATACAAACAAAATCTCATCTCTTGAGATTGACCTCTTGGTATCCTTTTAGTCTTGTCTCTACTGGAACCTTCTGAGAAATCTTCTCTTCTCTAGATTGTTCACCTTTGCTCACACTCTCTCAGAAATCCGATTTTCCTCCTTACTTCCAATCTTTAGTTGAAAGTATGTTGGTTACTTAGGCTGACCTGGGTTCTAATCTCAAATAGGTTTCCAAAAAAACCCTCAAAACTATCGGCCCTCCTGGTAAACTAGAAGGAAATGCTGCAAACATAATGCACAACGCAATCACACCATAGATAGCTTTATGGGGGATTAAAATACTCAGGTGTTTGCAGTCTAGGAAGAATTCAGGATTGTGTTTTGATTCTTTTCCTTATGCATCATCATCATTAATCATTCATCTACTTCTAGGATTCATTCTTCCTTAAACTTATGCATGCATGTTGTTATAATTAGATTTCACCATTCATTATTTAACTGATGATTAGAAGACAATAAAATAAATCATTCATAACACATAGGACACGGTCTTTTACCGTGGTTCACCCCCTCCTGGGTGTATATCCACAAATATCTGGCTCTTCTTCTCTTTTATTCATTCTGCTACAAAATATGTGTTGTGAGCATTACATATTTCCGATTACAATCAAAATGAGGGTAAGTACCCTATGGGAGGCTAACTAGTTCACACCATAATCCACAGCATGTGACCTAACCCTAAAAAACTAACTTATTTAGCTCTACCACAATAACCATAACAAACCTCACAACAATCAATAACTCATGAATAACCCCACCTAGACCTCCTAAGTCTTTATTTATACTACTCTACTGGCTTATAGTTGTTACAATATTTTCAAGAACCCTAACCCTAACATAGTTAGGCATGTCTCCATGCACGCTACGTTTCGTTTCCTCATGCATTCTACTTTTCCTTATTTTTATGCATGTTGCATTCCTACCTCCTAAGGTGCGCACTCCAAAAATATACCTTCTCTTCCAAAAATAGGTCTACACCAACAGGCCCCCAACACTAACATGTGTCTCATCCCGAGCTACTCAAGTGGTGCACACTCCTTGTACCGCCTTCTCCAAGTTGTGAAACTTTTCTGCTAGTTCCTTCCCTTTTTCTTTCACTTGTGCAACTTTATCTGTTAGTGCCTCAACCATATGTGACATTATCTATTCTTGTAACAATGTTTTTCTCTATGTATGTGTATGGGCCATTATTTTCTTCTCTTCCTCCGGCTCCACAATTATCTGCGTTGCTTGCTTGCTTATTGATTTGCACAGTTTTTAAGTCTTCGTGTAGGGTCTTCATCTCTTGCGTACCCTTCAAGAATTTTGTGATACTCATGGATTTCTATCGCTACTTCAAGTATTTCATAGTAGTATTGATTTTCTCCTCTTCCTGGTCCAACTGTTGGACCTTTTCGTCCTCCTCCAAAGTAGTCCATACTTGAGAAGTTTTGTCAAACAGTTATGTGACTTCCTTAGCTTCCCTTTCCATCTCATATGTTTGGAATGATTCATGTTGTTCTCTTTGCTCAAGAACTTCAAGAGGAGTTGTAGGATTAAGTTTTTATTTCAACTCCTCTATCTCCTACCTATATCCTTCAATTTTTTGTGCAATGATATTTATATTTTCATATGTGCTCCTATCTGATATTTGTGCGCTGTCTGGAATGTGGTTGTATATTGATGTTATCCCCTTCTCTATCTTTTTGATGCATCATTTTTCCTCCTCCTTCTCCAAGTTGAAATTGTCACATGTAAGCTGTAACATCTCTGTGACCCCCCTACCAACTTCCAGGTTGGTTGCATCTGCGGGCTCTGGATTGTACCTCCTACATTACACTGGCCTGGAGTCTGTATAATGATTTCGTGGGTATCTGGGCCATGACCAACTCAAAGTGGTCTATGTCCACCATGGGTTTTTGTGCAGTATCCTGAACAACTTTGACAATCTGTTGTGTGACCGTGAATGTGTCACTACCCTACACCACTATCTGAATTGTATCTTATTTTTCCCTCTATGCAAGGGGTTGTTGTGTCTTTTTAGGCTGCTGCATTGTAGCCTGTTGTACTGCATGAAATTGTAGTTGTTGTAGAGTATCATAGACTTCTTTGAGTTTGGAAATGATATCCTCTCTCTATGCTTATGTAGTGCAGACCACATCTTCCCCCATGTCTTGGACCTCTTCCTCCATGAACTCAACATCATCCTCTGTCATGGTGATGACTGGGTCCTTCTTGGTGTATTTCATATTTTTGCGTGTTTCCTCCACTTTAATTGTAGTTTTTTTTCCAGTGAGGGTTGCACCCCACTCTTCATTTTTTGAGCCCCTTATTTTCTATCTCGATATGTTTCTCCATTCTTGGCATCCCCCTGAACGTCTACCCTAGAGCGCCAAACTTTGGTAATGTCATGTTGTATTCAAGTTACAAAATTTCTCTCTTCTTCACACAATTCTTCCTAGGTCACACACTTATAGCTCGCTATGTGCTAAAAAATAGCTAAGTGTCGAGCTATCCCGTGCTTTCTACACTTTATAGACCCAATCGTAATTGTTTGGCCATATTTTTCACTTTTTCTGTGAATTTGCGCAGTTTCCAATTTTTTTTCATGTGCATTGTCTTTCCATTTTGTTGCATTAGTTGTTGCGCACGACTTTCTCCACATTCCTATTGTTCACCCAAATTCCTCCTCTTTTTTCATTTTTCTACTTTTATCTTCCTTTTTCTTCCTTTTCTCCTTTTTATTGTCTTTTTATAAGTTTTTCTCTCATAATATCTACTATAGTACACTATATGCATGGCTTCCTTACTCTGATGTGAATATTGGGAGATAGTAGATCATCTATCCCTATACATTTTCATTTGAATACCATTAATCATTCCTTTCATTTTTGTTCCTCCCAAGTCCTTTAGCTACACAGATCCTCCATCTGTGGCAATCTTTACTTCATATGGCCCTAGCCAATGCATTATGAACTTACCAGGGTGTTGAAAAAACTTCTTGTCATAGAGGAGAACTAGACCTCCCTCTTTAAATCTCTTATTATTTATGTGTCTTTCATGCCAAACTTTTTCCTTGCTTTGTGTACCTCTTGGTGAAATCGTGCTTCCATTTACATTAGTTGACTTAACCTTTCTTGTATTGTGCCTCTTTTTGTCATATTGGTTATTGTGGCTACGTGTAGACTGGGTACCAAAAATTATAATGGAACCATTGCTTCTCGTCCATACACCAATCTGAATGGTGTATGTCCTGTCAACTTCTTGCATGTGGTCCTATATGCCCATAGTATTGATAGTATTTTAAAATCCAAATCATATATGTTAACATTGCAGATCTTTGTCAATGAATTCTTCAAAATCTTGTTGAAAGATTCTACTATCCCATTTCCTCAAGGATGATATGGTGTACTCTTCTAGTGATAGACTTCAAACTCCTCGGTCATAGCCTTGATGGTACTATTAATAAAATGGGATCCTTGGTCACTCATTGAAATTCTGGGACATCCAAATCTGGTGATCACCTGCTCAAATAAAAAGTGTGTTTTTAGCTCTACGATGTAGTCCTTGAATGGTGTTTCTTCTACCCATATAGTTAAGTATTATGTCATAGTAATGATATATCTTTCTCCCGACCTTCATCAATCCTAGGGTTTTTATGCCCCAACCAAGTCATCTTGGCATTTTTGATACAACTTATTTTTTGGGAAGTTTTTGATTTCCAAATTTTGAGGGGATCGAGGAGACATATAAAGTTATATCTGGTCAAAATTTTAGGTTCTTTTCCATTATATTTTTAGAAGTATTTCCTGTGAAAGTTAGGGTTTGTGACTAGTCCTGAAATTAGTCTCAAACAAGTCATATTTTAATTTTCATTATAAACGAGACATATCAAATTACATGTGGAAAATTTTTCATATTTTGAATCATCATACTTTGTGATATATATTTTTTGTAAGTTGGGGTTGTTTACTAATCCTGAAATTAGTCTTAAACAAGATATTTTGGTATTTTTTCTATAATGTTTTACCAGTGAAGGGTCAAACTGTGAAATTTTCATAAGTTTAAGAAGTCATATCAGTGTACTATAGGATGAAATTTTAGACTTGGAAGGATTCTTATTTCATAGATATTTGAGGACAAAGGTCATCCATCCATAAATTATCCAAAATAGGGTTTGAAAGGTATGTAACTTACAATCGACATAAATTTTTATTGGAGGATTTTTTTTTGATGATTCATAACTTGTGATAAAGAGAAAATAAAGGATTATTATTATTTATATCTCATATTTCTCCAAAAATAACATCTATAACTCATGAATAAAATGAGGAGATACATAACAAGCTATCCAAATTGAAGGAAAAACTTAATGATTGGAGTGTTGGGTCAATAACAAGTGATGTGTTGGTAAGCACACAAAGAAAAAATCAAGATATGGAAAATAATATGGCTCAAGTGGAAAATAAAATGGATGACAATAAGGAAGAAGTACAAAAATCCATGAATGAAAATAAGGAAAAAGTACAAAAATATATGAATGAAATGCAAAAATACATGAATGAAAATAAGGAAGAATCAAAAAATTCATGAATTAAATGAAAAAATTCATAGAATCCATGCTCTTACAGAGGATCCCTAAAATGGATATGGATATTTAGGGAAATTATGAAAATGAGGAGAAAAATGGTGTTGAGACTCAATCACATATGGGGAGTATTTTATCACAATTGGATAACACATAGATTGAATTTCATATTCATTCATAACTACAAGATCCATATCATTAGGGATTCAAGTCGGCACCAAGGAACTACTTCATTTCGAAGATCAATATGAAGAATTTTGATGGTAAAGATCCTATAACATGGATATTCCATATGGAACAATACTTTGATCTACACCAAGTTCCAAGATTACAAAAGTTACCTATTGCAACCTTGTATTTATAAAATGATCAATTTGTTTGGTTTCAATGGCTTTGTGAAAGAAAAAATAATTTTATTATCTCTTGGTCCATTTTTACAGATGAATTGATATCACATTATGGGGATATTAATAGCAATACATTTTTTCATTTGATAAATCTTAGGAAAAAAGGTATAATTACATAGCACATTCAATAATTTTGAAAGATTAGTCTCATGGTAAAGAAAATTCATGAGGAGAATTTGTTACATCTCTTTGTGGGCACTTTAAAGGAGAATATTCAACATGAGGTGCATCTCTTCGAACCTAAATCCCTAGAGAAATCGTTCTGTATGGCAAGGAAAGTGGAAAAAAATAAATGGATACTATAAGGTTGGCCACTAACAACTATAGAGAGAACCATCTTCCCTCTCCTAACTGTTGAGGAAAATGTATGAAGAGCCTTACTCAAACATTTTAAGATCTTTCTAGGCCAGGGAAAGATAGTTGGAATGTTACCCGAAGTTTATAGCCTTAAATTCAAAATAATCACTTAATCCACAGATAATATGTATGAGGGATCAAGGCTGATTTTATATATTATATGAAACTATGGAAAAGAAAGAAACAATAAATATGCATAAGTGTGTACATGGATAAGAGACAAGGATAAAAGTAAAATCTGAAAAATATCATTAAGATACGCATGTGAGACTGAAATCAAAAATATGATTTTTATATTAACTTCAATATGAGATACAAAGAAAAATTATCTTTACAAACCCCTGTGAGGGTGGGGACCAAAGTCATATTTAGAAGTCCCGCATGGGCACCATAGAAAACGACTCTGACAACAAAAGAAAACTGAAGCTAAATATCTCGATCAACTTGCCATAAAAATGTTGTCACTTAACTCTACAAAATATTCTTTATCAGTCATGAAATCCAATTCATAAACAAACAAGAACACACAGACTGCCAAAGATAGATCATACACCTTTAGAAACAAGCTTCTAAAATATATGATTTAGTTTTGAATCATGTTTCCTCCAATAAGACTATGTTCTCATCAAGATAGTTTAGCTTTCTAGTAAACTCAGAATGAATGAAGAAAAGAAGTATCTCACAAGTACAGAGCAATCCTCATATGAGAAGTTCTCCTTATGTTCCCTCCCCTTTTGTCTCTTCTTTTGATTGATATTTTATTCTTTATCAATGAGTTATGGTAATTCAACTACCTTTCTTTTGTTAAGCTTAATTATCTTAACTAATTAGTTGAGACAAATAAATAATAATACATAAATAAGGGTTTTTTTTAATAATAACTAAATAGGTGGGACCCCTTGTCACTTCAATTTTCATTTCTTTCATAATCATCAGAATATGAAATATAATACCCCAAATATTAACTCAAATATTCACTTTGTAACTCCCATCCTCATATAAATAGTCAAATATTTTACTATCAAAATAAAAAATGACTATAGCCAAAAATAGAATCATATCCATGTTGTTCAAAACATTATGTCTAAATGTGTGTTTTTTGTCCAAAACATTATGTCATTATACCAATAAAAAAATTCCTCAAAATAAAATAATATTAAAAGCATTAAACCTCATATTTGATATGAGAGGCATTTTTCCTCTTTTCATTGCTTCCTTCTTTTGATCCATTTTCTGATTTTTCTTGTGCAACAACCTTCAGTTGATTGGAACCTTGTGGGTGGATTTGACCGATGACATGGGAGAAACTATATTTGAGGTGTATATGAGAGTAAATTGATTCATAGGATTCTTTGGAAGACTTGGAGGGATTAGCCACTTATTTTCCTTTATCTAATTCTAGCTCAAAAATGGAAGTTTTTAATCTCTTGCTTGCATGAGAGGACTGTAGTGGAGAGACAACACAATCAACTTGGGAATTTGTATTGAATGGAAATGAAGGAGGGGGGAATGGAAACGATATTGTAGGCCAACCATTATGATGTGCAACATGTTGATGAACAATCTCTTTCCAGCCATCATTTGCATGTGGTTCTAACTGCATAGAAATATGAGGGGGGACATAGATACCAGAGAAATTTTGGTGTGGTTGGAAGGAGGCCTCTCTGGTCTAGGTTGAAAAATTGATTGGCCAACTAGATTAAAAAACCCATCTTGGAAAATATGATTTAGTTATTGCAGATCAACATCAAAATGTATTGAAAACCGTGGCTTTTTATGGCCGCTTTTCCAATTATTTCCTCTACCTCTATTTGCACTTCTGTAATTGTTGTCCCTGCTAAAGAAACTCATCTTGAAGAAATAATCCAAACAGAATATGAAAACTTTTAACAATCCATTCACTAATACTCTACATAAATAAAATCAAGATGTTGACTCTATCATTCACAACAGAAGTATATGCAATCCAACCATTGACACAACCCACCAAATATCGAATTCAATAATCAATTGCAATTGAACAAGGAAAGATAGGGTCATTGGGAATCTGAGGGGATTTATAATGAATGAAAAATGGTAGCATGGAAAGGAACCAACAAATGAATAATGTTCAAGCAAAATGCATAGTCGTTTCTTCGAAAAACAATATCTCCATATCACAATTTCCAACTAAAATCATCATCCAATCCTCTTTAATCATTTTCCTTTAAAAATGAAATTTAGGATAACATAACAAGGGATGGATTAAATGTTATTGGGAAGGTGGTGGGCATATAATGAGCAAAAAATGATACAATGGATCGGAATGAGACGATTATTGTTCTATTACCAAAAATAATATTTATTAATTTTAAAAACAACATTTCTATTATTCAACAAAAATCATTTAAATATCCACAAAATCATTTGAATATCCATTGTTTACCATGCCCATTTATTTCCAAAACTCCCACCAAATTTTGTTTGTGCCATACCATTATTTTTAAACTTCAATACAAAAAATCCATGATATTTTTTTTGTGAAGGAAGCATTTCTCTTTAACATACAATATCCACGATATGGAAACATTTTCTTAAAACTGCCCAATACCAATCTCAAAGAATATGACAGGATTATCAAACTTGCAAGTTTTGTTCTCTTTTATTTTTTAAACCATAGATATCCTTTAAACTAGCAAATCATCCTGCATGAGATTGTCGACAAAGAAATTTGACTTAGTCAAAACCATAACCAAAATGCCTCAAGTCGGCTTTAGAGGTTGAGAGGAAAACAATCATAAAAACTTTCAAATGTGCATCACATACAATTTACATTACAACCCCAAATAACAACTGCAAAAACAAATCGGGTTTGAACCCCCAATGAAAACCTGGTGAGCATCAAATCCACATTAAATTCAAGTCAATAGAATTCCCTCATGGGTAAACAACAAGCAAGCCATTTTTTTGCGATTCTAATCAATCTTCCCATTGTTGGGTCGAGACCATAAACAAAAATTCAACCCTGGGTTTCCATTTATTCACTTGGTCGTATATTGGATGAAAAAAAAAAGGCTTGGAGTAGAAAAATATGCATAGGTCTCGAGGAATAGTTGCAAGCAAATCCAAAACACTTCTTTCCCAAAAACACTTCTTCACAAAATTCCCACAGTGGTCACAAGACAATACACATGGCTCCATGAACTTTTAAACAATGGTAAGGATAATACGAAAGGGTTGTAAAACTTCAAAGGTATGGATATGCAGTGAGGGTACAATAGAAAGGTCACAAAAACCAGTTTTTTTTTTTTTTTTTTTTACAGAGAAAACCTTCACAATTAGTCATACGAAATGAGAAAAATCGAACACATTCACCCACAAACATTTTCCAATAGCCATACCACAATAATACCATATTTGGTATAGGTTCCATACGACCATATACTTCAAATATAATAGAATGTCAAATAATAATTTAATTTGAAACAGTTATATTGTAAGATGAAGAAAACCAAATCGAAATGTATCTTACACGGCCAAAATGCCCACCAACAATCCACTGTAAACTTTGGAAAATAAACACATTCTACATGCAAACTCTAAGAGCCAACAAAACGATTTTATATGGAGTAGATCTAACAATTCATGAATGAAGAGGTAAAATACCATACATGTAAGAATAATGATAAAACAATTAACAGAGTGCAATGATGTTCCACCAAGATCAAGCACAATGGAGGTGTTACTAACCAGAGCAACAAAAACAAGCATAAGGAGAATAATGAGGATGGTGGCTTCGAGGTAGGGTAAGAACGACGTGCAATAAATGCACATCGCTTCCCTTTTCAAATTAAATGCCATCAAAAACCAAATATGGAGTGCACTTAGCCTCCAATACCTTATTCCAAACATGTGATATCAATCAACAAACATATCATTTTCATATTCAAAATCAAATTGGGCCTCCCTCTTGGATTATTTCAACTATTATATGCCCATTTACTACTTAACACCCAAAATAACATGTCCCACATCCCTTGCTAGTGGAACATCACAATTACATATAATAATAAATCATCCATATATATAACAAATTTGCTATAAGTTGCATGTGGATGGTACTTGGAGTTTGAATAGTATATTGAAATCTAGGTGTAGCAAGAATAAACTAAAATGTTTATTAAAACATTTTCTCCTTTTTAAAATCAAATTGTTAGCACATTCAACATCCATAAATTTCACATGGAAACAAGTTAGGTTTTCCATTCTTATTCTCAAACTGTGGAATCTTTCTCAGAAAGTAATCATGAGCGCAATAAGAGGAGCGTTTCCTATCATTATTTTTATAAAGGGGTCTCACCTATCTAGTATTATTTAAAATATATATAAGTAATATGCATTGCAACTAATTTTCAGGTAGAAATTTTATGTTGCGCTTTTGCGTGTCAACACTAACCTCACTCAACCAACAAGGTTGACACCTCAAAAAATGGATGAAATAAGAGAAAATGGACTATGTTTCAATTGTAACAACAAGTACAGTAAGGGGCATAAATGTGGTGAGAATAAATTATTCTACATAGACTATGAAGGGGAATAAGATCAAGAATTGGAACCATCACAAGATATGTATCTACAAGAGACTAGTCCAATGATATATTTTCATGCATTGGCCGAAATTAGTACTCCAAAAACCCTCAAGATGTAAGGATACATCAAAAATAAAAAAAAGTAAGATTGTTGATTGATTCTGGTAGTACCCATAACTTCATCAATTACAAATTAGAAAAATATCTCAAATGCTTTGTATTTCCAGTACCAAAGTTTCAAGTAACGATTGCAGATGGACGTACCATAATTTTTTGTGTGAAGTGCCATATTATTAAGCTCAATATGGGGGAGTTTTTATTAGATATTCCTGTGATTTCCATCCAAATGGGTGGTTTTGATGTTGTATTAGGGTCCAATGGTTACAATAATTGATAATAGTGGCCCTTAATTTTCAAGATAGTTTCATGAGATTTTCCTCAGAAGGAAAGGAAATTGAGCTTAGAGGTATACAAGGGAAACCATCTAAATTGATCATCTCTAATAACATTACAAAATTACTCAAAATGGGACACCATGGTGTAATTGCACAATTGTGCTCACTGGATGTTAAAAAATATATATCCTCTTCTCTAGTGGATCTCCAAATAGTTATCAACAACGATTTCAAGGTATTTGGAGAGATGCCTAAGGGTTTTCTACCTTCTCGATATTGTTACCATGCTATTCACTTATAACCAAGAAGTTTACCACCTAAGATTAGCCCTTACAAGTATCCATATGCACAGAAGAGTGAGAATGAGTGTATAATCCAATAAAAGTTATTATCTTAAGAGAAACATTCACTTGCCTCTTTGAGGGGAAAACCTCCAACAAAGCAAATCTCGAGTACAAATGATTTCACAAGATAAGATTTTCCATGCTTTCTACACCCATATATATTATTTCTATCTTCTTGGGAACATTATAGAGGTGGAACCTTCTATTAAGTCTTCTTACATTAGACATGTCCACATTATTACATAGGCCTTATTTTCTAATGACAATCTTTATTACATAGAAAAACATTTTATTCTATCTACTTGAGGGGTTAGGGAGGTTAGTGTTATTGGATAAATTGGTGAATGCAGACATAAACCAATCTCCCTAGATCCACCTAGATCTAGAACAAAACAAGATAGGACATGATGCTTTCCCTAAGCTTTAATCATTGAGTTTACTATCAAACAAGAGATGAATGACATACCTTTGAATATATCTTCCTTATATCTTTGTTATCCCTGCTCCACTTCGGTGCTCTTGGATCTGCAATGAAACACAAACCAACCAAAGTGAAAGAAACAATAGTATATTCAATGAAAACTTACACATGTGATCAAGGAGTCATGTAATAAAATGAGAATGATTTTATGGGAAAGAAACATGCCATTGTATTATATTAAGTAAAAGTGGAAGATACAACCAAACAACCTTGATGTTGCAAGGTTCCCTTTTGGTGGCCCTTTGCTCCAAACTTGCATGAAGAGGATCCACAATAACTTGATGGATAGATGAATACCTCAAGCATCAATAGAGATAGAATCCCACACACAATTCTCAGCCTATTTCTTCATTAATTCCTTGCTTGCTCTTGCTTTCTTAATCTTTCTTAACCTTTTCCATGAGAAATCCATCATTATACAGGAGAAAGAGAGATGGTTAAAGAGATTAGGATGATCCCACCAAATCAGATAAGTGAGTAGGATCCCAACCATACGGATGCCACCTCATATTCTAGAAGATCCCTTCTAGAACTTTCGTGAACTTTGACCTTTTCTCAGTCTTCCAGCATCATCGCACCCTGTCTATAGTGAAGCCTATGGAAATGTCGCAAGAAGTTTCATGACAGCCTGCGGAAATCAGAAATTTTTGCCACTGTACCTTATGGTTGGCCTGTGATGGCCTTCTAAAAGAAAGTTTTGTAGAAGAGAGAGCTAGACACTTTTCTCATGAAGAAAGGTTATTTTGGAAGCCTGAACACATGTTGTAGAAACATCACCAGAGTGACTAAAATAATGTGTAACAGTTAGGACCCTAACAACCTTATCTTGTAATTTATAAATTATGGTGTGAAAAGCAATCTTGGATATTGGGAAAACCAAACTTTGAAATAAGAAAATTGTTACATCCCCATTGCCTTGTATTCCATCTAAGAGACCATCGAAGATAGGGGTGACAATTCTCAAATTGTTCTATTGATGTTCATGTTCGTACATTTCCCAAATCATGTTTGAATGACAGTGGATGGACTTGAGTTTTGTTGTGTAGGCACACTTGGTAAACTAGACTAGCATAACACTCTTGTGATATAGTCATCCATACACAGAGAACTGATTGATAACTATATTGACATTGCCAACTTTAAAAACAAAATCAAACTCATATGCCCTAAGAATAATAGTGAGAAAAGAGGTGGTTGCAATAATTTATACTCATATATGGACTGCGCATAGAAGCTAGAACTCAAAAGACCCCATTGGCATACTAGATTAGTAAGTGTGCATTTTGTCATTACATTGACAGTTAAATATTGTGTAGGTTACACTAGACTATAGTAGACCATTGGTTGACATATTGTAGGCCTTACAACCATCCAAAGAAGATTGACACATAGCTCTCTAAATGTTATGAACACAAATATATAGAAATATATAGAAATAAATAATAATTAATAAATCATAAATGAAAATATGTGTCGTATATAAAGGACATGTCTATTCATGAAAGAGAACCCCTTGCGAGAGTATATAAACGGGTCATATTTCTCATTGTAATAATATTATCTATTCATTATATTATACATTTGTATATTATTATTTCATCCTAAATGGATTACATTATATTCCAGATATTTTGGATAATTTATGTGTGAACAAACTTTGTTCATCTCATTTGGTATCAGAGCGAAATCTGATCTCGACCCTTAGCCACCTAACCCTTGGTCAAGATTTTTGTTTCCCTTGGATACATCACTGTCGACCATTGGACACACTTCATTCAGAATTTCTTTGATTTCTCCAGGTCTTTGACCACAAACATGCTTTTTTTCCATTTTCAGAATTTATGTTGAAATAATTTTCGTTGTAAATAAAAAAAAAAAACATAACTAGAATCGACTAAGAAGAAAATTAAAGCATAGAGAAAAGATTATTCAACTACCCACAACTTAATTATAATATTCTACAAGGAAACTTTGTTTTCATAAATTCAACAATTAATACATACATACATACATACATATATCACATTTGGCATATATTAAGAGTTTTGTTTTAAAAAATAAAAATAAAAGAGGGCATAGCCAGACATTCTGTTAGCACTGAGAGTTAGCCTTAGATTGCAAGAGGATAAGCCCAGTACCCATCAGAATTTTTGGTGGATGTTGGTTTTATGAGTGGAGGTCAAATGGACAAAACTCAGTAAAAGAATGATTTTAATCACATAAACTAGACAAGCAATGCACATGGAAGTGAGGTCCCCATTAACTTCAGTCAGTGATTTGAATTTAAGGGTGGGCAGAAGGAAGACTTAGTGAGAAAGGCGGACAAGTCTGCCATGGGAATCCGACTTTCGTGCAGCTTGGTGAAGAAAAAATTAAGCTCAAGAACACTCTTGAACTCAAGTTTTAGGCACTAAAATATGTTACAGTAGCATAATGATCAAACCTACATCACAATGAAACTACAACAACTCAATTGGATCCTCTATGCCTGATCCTTTCATCGTAAGGGGAGATAAGATAATAAGGAAGTTGACTAAAATAGTTCACGATGCTACTGTAATCAAACCTACATTACAATAGAATCACAATCCTCGACTAGATCCTCCATGCCCAAGTGTTTCAACACAGTTTAAACAAATAGAGTAAAGAAGATAACTTCTATTAATGAAAAAAATTTAAATTTGATATATAACCAAAGAACAGTTCTGGCATCAAAATTACACAGTAAGGAGCTCGAATCAACTAGTTGACGACCTTTACAAAATATTGAATTGATCGATTTATACTCAAATCAATCCACGACTACCAGGAGTGTGATCTAGCCATGCATTTAAACCTTTTCATCTGCGCCTTCTTTTGTCAGACTATGCATGTATCTTCCTATTAGACGCAAACTCATCTCAACATGGGCATGCAAGAAAAACCATCCATAGGGGTACCTTAGGCTGATAGTTCTGTCTCCACGGACATATACTCCGTGCCTTCTATTTATGGAGTGAGTTGAGGTTTCAACCACTAATCCTTTTTCATTAAGCTCTTTTTCTCAGGATCACGACGAGGCTTAATGTCTAGGGGGAAGCCACGTGCTTCTCTTGGATTGGACGTCTTATAAGCACGTGATTGCAGGTTCGTCAAAAGTGGTTTGAAATCACACTACTTTTGAGCCCATAATTCACCACCTTCCTCCATGTAGCTCTTTCGCTATACCATGGTTTCAATTCTAGGACCGCTCAAGAACTTTATTGTTCGATCATGTTGCGTCCCCGCAATGAAACATGGTCATTGATCTGGTCGCAACCTATGATTTGGGATCTCCTGCTAAATTTAGCGCCACCGCTGAATTTTATCTTCCAGCCAACCTTAGGATCCTTCTAACCATGCTTAGAGATGGTGTTGATTTTTGTTAGAAAAACAAGACCCTAGAGCAATAACATAAAAAAAAATGCGGAAACAAAACACATAAGATACAGAATACAATAGAGACATAGATTTACGTGGTTCACCCAGTGTGGGCTACATCACCAGATAAATTTCCAGTTCCTTCCTTTATTATTATTCATCAAATGAAGGGATACAACCTACAACAAACTTGTTTTAACTTCCTCTTCATTCTCTCACAGTCTCCTATCTCAAAATACAATATTCGCTATTATACATAGCCACAATACATTTTCCTCATAAGATAGGGTTTCCTTCTAGGGAAAAAAACCCTAACACAACTTCTACCGTTAGATATGTGACCTTATAATGAACGATCCAGCTTTACAATGAAATTACAATATACTTTTACAAGGCAATTTTTCCTTCAGGAGCCCACTTGCTCCCAAACCCTGTAGAGGGGGTAACCCCCCTCTTCACTCCCCCACGTGGAAGAGTGTACATACTTCTAGGGTGTAAAGTCTTCATGGGGTATAAACATGGTTGAAAACAAAATACCTCTGAATCAGGAAGATAATCAAGCTCCACAACCAACAATCTCCCACTTGGAGACTAATCTCAACAACTCCACCGATGTTGTATATGTTGGACTCTGAATCTTCTTGGACCTGGAAAATTTCTCATATTCATATTCATTATTGAAGACCAACTGAAACTGAGAAGAAACTCAATTTCTCCCTGGTTAGTCCCTTTGTTAACATATCTGCAGGATTCTGGCTAGTGTGTATCTTTTCCAACTTCAAATGTCCATCTTCCAAGACGAATTGTATGAAATGGTACCTCAACTGTATATTCTTAGTCTTTGAATGGAAAGATAAGTTATTTGCAAGATGAATGGCACTCTCACTGTCACAGTACAACCTGTTATTCTCCTGCTTCTTTCCCAATTCCTCCATAAACCTCTGTAACCAAATCATTTCTTTACTAGCCTCTGTAGCAGCAACACACTTTGCCTCTATTGTTGAAAGTGAAACAACCTTTTGTAGTTTTTAAATCCAACTTACTATTGTTCCACCTATAGTAAAATCATACCCTGTGGTGCTCCTCCTACTATCTTTATCACCTTCCATATCTGAATCAACATATCCCTATATAAAAATGTTCGAACCTCCAAAACATAATGCATGAGTACCAATACCTCTCAAATACCCGAGAATCCACTTTACTGCCTCCCAATGTTCTTTAAATGGATTGTTCATACACCTGCTCATAACTCCCACTACATGTGCAATATCTGGTCTTGTGCAAACCATTGCATACATCAAGCTGCCAACTGATGATGACTAAGGGACCCTGGACATGTATTCTATCTCCTCCTGTGTCTTGGGACACATTTCCTTAGTTAATTTGAAATGGTTGGCTAAAGGTGTACTAACTGGTTTTTCATTTTGCATTCTAAACCTCTCCAATGCCTTCTCTATGTACTCACCCTGAGACAATGTCAATTTGTGATTTTTCCTATCTCTTGTTATTCTCATACCAAGGATTTTCTTTGTAGCACCCAAATCCTTCATCGCAAATGAATTAGCTAATTTTTTATTGAGCACATTTATATCTTGCATATTATACCTTGCAACAAGCATGTCATCTACATATAATAAAAGGATAATATATGTTCCATTTTCTAGCCTTTTAAAATAAACATAATGATCATAATGACATCTACTATAACCATGTTCTATCATAAACCTGTCAAACTTCAAATATCACTGCCTTAGACATTTCTTTAGGCCATACAAGCCCTTATTCAACCTTCATACCAAATTATCCTTACCTTTGACCTCATACCCATGTGGTTGCTTCATATAAATCTCTTCCTCCAAATCCCCATGGAGAAAAGTTGTTTTTACATCTAACTGTTCAAGATGAAAATCTTCTACTGCCATGAGACTCAAAATATTCCTAATTGAAGTCAGTTTAACAACAGGAGAAAATATTTCATAAAAATATATACCTTTCTTTTGTGCAAAACCCTTTTACAACAAGTCTAGCCCTGTACTGTTTTTATCCTCCATCTTTTTCCTTCAACTTGTAAACCCATTTATTCTGTAATGCTCTTTTTCCTACAGGAAACTGAACCAAGTTCAAAGTATGGTTATTTACCAAGAAAATCCATTTCCTCTTTCATGCCTTGCTCCCACTTCTTTTTGGTGTCTACCTGCATTGCCTCTTCATAACATTCTGGTTCACCAGAATCAATCAACAATAAATAATACAATGAAGGAGAGTATCGTTCAGGGGATATACTTAACCTGGTATATTTTTATAACAATGCTTGCAAGTGTTTGAGGTACCTACTGCTCCTGTTGTTGTACATTTTGATTTTTAGGTTCCTTTGGAATTTCTTTTTTAGTGATCTCATCAAGCACTATGTATTCATGTTTTTCTTTTTCCTGTTTCTTTCCCTGCAACTGATCTTTGCACATGACCTTCTCATTGAATATGACATCTCTACTCCTAATGATTTTGTTATTTTCATAATTCCATAAGCGATAACCAAAATCATTAACACCGTATCCAATAAAGGTACACTTCTTGGATTTTGCCTCAAGCTTTGTTCTATTTTCTTAATCAATATGGACAAATGCTTCACAACCAAAAGTTTTTAAAAAAGAATAGTTTACCTTTTTTCCTGTCCATTCCTCCTCTGGAATTATACCATCCAAAGAGCTTGAAGGTCCTCTATTTATTAAGTAAACAACAATATCTACAACATATTCCCGCAATTGTAAGGGAAAACCAACATGCAATCGCATACTCCTTGCACACTCCATGATTGTCCTGTTCATCCTTTCTAACACACCATTTTCTTGTGTTGTTCTTGGAACTATCTTCTCTCTACGAATCCCATGGTATGAACAGTAATCATCAAACTCCTTGTTGCAATATTCACCTCCATTATCTAATCTGAGACACTTAAAACTTTTTCCTATCTCATTCTCAACCAAAGTTTTCCATTTCTTAAAAGTATCAAAAACATCAGATTTTTGTCGAATGCAATAAACCTAAGTTTTTCTAGTTGCATCATCAATAAAAGTAACATAATAATGAGATCCACCAAGATATGATACTTGATATTGTCCCCATACATCTGTATGCACAAGCTCTAACCTTTCATTCTTCTTTTCTTTTTCGACTCTGAGAAATATGACTCTCTTCTGTTTTCCATAAACACAATGCTCACAGAAGTCCAAATCAATTTGTTTAAGATCTGGAAACAAATTTATTTTGTGAAGTATATGCACCCCCTTCTCACTCATGTTTCCAAGCCTATGATGACACAGTTTTGTATCCACTCCTATATAAGCTAAAGATATAGAAGAGTCAGTACTACCAGTACATAAATACAATGTACCTACCTTCTCTCCTTTTGCTAGCACCAATGATCCTTTGATGACCTTCCACGTCTTATTTGTAAATATGGATATACAACCTTCACTTGCCAATTGTCCCGTTGAAATTAGATTTTTCCTTAGATTTGGAACATGTCTTACCTCTTTCAACAACCATTGGTTTCCATTGCATTGCTTTATTTTTACCTTTCCCATTCCAACAATTTTGCATGGTGCATCATCACCCAAATGAACCTGTCCAAAATCACCTTAAACATAATCTAGAAAATGTTTCCTATGGGGTGTGACATGAAATGAAGCTCCTGAATATACTACCCAAGAATCAGAAATATTATCTACATAAAGAATCAAAGCATCTTGTAACACATCACCTGTTACATTTTCTTCCTAATTTCTCTCTTGTTGTCCATCTCTTTATTTCTTTCGATCTCTGTAGTCTTTCTTCAGATGTCCTTTCTTCCCACAATTTTAGCACTCTATCTTTCCAATTCTGGATTTGGATCTTCCCTTCCTAGAATTCCCATGGTTCCCTGAGCCCTTTCCTCTATCCTTTTTTCTTCCCCTGCTCTCCATGTTCAATGCATTACCTGACGTCTCACCTGTGCTTTTCCGTCGCATTTCCTCACTAAGGATAACACCAACAACATCATAAAATTTTAAAGTATTTGAACCAGAGACAAAGTTACTTACAACCATGACCAAGACATTCTAGCTTTCTGGCAATGAGAAGTAATATATTAGAAGAGCCCTGACCTCATCATCAAAGTCCACTTTTACAGAACTTAGTTGATTAGTAATCGTATTAAAATCATTTAAATGATCTGCAACAGACCCACCTTCTGACATCTTCATATTAAAAAATATCTTCATTATAAATACATTATTGGACGTCGAGGGTTTTTCATACAGTTTATCCAATGCGTCCATCAAAGACTTCGTTGTCTTTTCTTTCAAAATATTGAAATCCACCGACTCTGCCAGGTTCAAACGTATCGTTCCTAGAGCCTTTCTGTCAAGAATCTCCCATTCTTCATCCTTCATAGCCATCGGATTCTTTGCTACTCCACCCAATGGTAGGAATAGATCCTTCTGATATAAATAATATTCCATCTGCATCTTCCATAACTGGTAGTTTTGGCCATTAAATTTTTTGACCCTAAACTTTCCATCTTCCGCCATTTCTCCCACTCGAACCTGGAACTCTCTTTTCCTGCGAGTTACCTTTCGCTCTGATACCAGCTGTTAGAAAAAAATGACCGTGGAAAAATAAAATAAAACAAATGTGGAAACAAAACACAGACGATACACAATACAATAAAGACACAAATTTACATGGTTCATCCAGTTTGGGCTACGTCCACCAGAGAAATTGATTGGTCCTTCCTTTATTATTATCTAGAAAATGAAGGGATATAACCTACATCAAACCTGTTGTAACTTCCTCTTCATTCTCTCACAGTATCCTATCTCATAATACAAAATTCATTATGATACATAGTCGCAATATATTTCCCTCATAAGAGAGGGTTGCCTTCTAGGGAAAAAAACTTTAACATAACTTCTATCGTTAGATCTGCGACCTTATAATGAACAATCCAGATTTACAATGAAATTACAATATACTTTTACAAGTCAATTTTTCCTTTGGGAGCTTCGCCCTCGAACCCCAACGGGGGATGCTACCCATGAACCCCCGTCGGGGGCCCACTTTCCCCCAAACCCCATAGAGGGGGTAACCCCCCTCTACACTCCCCTGCGTCGAAGAGTGTACATACTTCTAGGGTGTAAAGTCTTCATGGGGTATAAACACAACTAAAAAAAAAAGACCTATGAATCAAGAAGATAATCAGGCTCCACAACCAACAATTTTGGCGTTGAACAAGAACACTTCTCAGAGGATGATCTGACATGGAGGCTTGACTTCGCTATGCTGACATGTCGCAGATGGAGGGGTGACATGTGTCTCTTGAAAATAGGCTGAAGACACGTCTGAAAATGCTTGAAATGAGCACCATGTGCCAGCGCTAGATGGATGCCACGTGTCATGGCTGATAAGGGCGCCACATGTATGCACTAACGGTTGCCACGTACTTTGGAATTCAAAGCTTGAGAGGGGTTTGGATGTAGAGATGGCATAAATATGGGCCCAAAGTGATGTGGCGACTAAGAATGAATGCAGAATCTCTGAAGTGAATGATGACCATCGATCTGAGGAGGAAACGCAAGGCTTGGTCTTTAACTCCAGGAGAAAACACTCCGGGTGAAACAAGGAGTCAAGATGTTGAAACTCCTGAAGCCTGGATTCCTGAAGTAGATATTGATCGTCCGATGGGGAAGGATGCGTGCTGCTTGATTTGCAGCTTCGAGGATTTTGCCTAGCCACAAATCCTCGCGTAAATTTGGCATGCCAAATACACACAAGTCGTTGATATGATCGCGATCTACAATCAAGCAAAACCCCACTTTTGTTGCCACGTGCCGCTCTTGGATGGACCCTGGCTCCTACTGCGAATATCAATGACTCATAACTACTTTGGGAGTTCAGGCTTCAAGCCTTCGAGACTTTTCAATGCACAACTCTTACAATCCTCCGAAGTGCCAAATTCCTGAAGTGAGAGATCCGGTGATGTGCGGCCTCTTGATTTAGACAAACGATATTTACTTCAGGACCCTTAGGACTTTGGGGCTTCTGGTGATGCTGCTACCAAGATCAACGGTCCTTGTTGGTTTGAGATCAATGGTCCACAACTATTTTGGGAGTTCAGGCTTTGGCTCTTCGGGACTTTCCAATGCATAATTCCCAAATCCTCCGAAGTGAGGGATATTCCTCCACGTGTCTTCTTGTTTTGGATAGCCGAGATTCACTTCAGGAGTTTAGGCTTTGGCTCTTCTGTCTAGTCTTTAATCCTTGAGCTACTTTGAAATCCTGATCGCCCGACAGTTGTTGATCTAAATTATTCTCAAAATCTCCACTGTCGAAAATCAAGTGTTTCAGCTTGCTTGTGTTTCATGCCCGAAATGGACCATTATGAATGTTTTGTTTTGTGCTAATGGTTGCTAACTTTACAGAAAAAGGACTTGGATGACTTGATGTGAGCTCAATCAATAGAAAATAGGATGTCAGTAATTTGGACCAAAAATCATGATATGTCTCCATCCTTCTTCGAGAAAAACAAAAAATCTTTGGGTCGGGACCTGGTTGGGAAAGACACCAAGGGAAACCAACTCATCAACAAAGGGGGGGAAATGAATTTTCATTCAAAGGGGAAAATATTAGGACTTGGTGTGTGGAAAAGAGGGAGATGGAGCAGGGGTGCAGACTTGGGTATTCACAACAAACACATATGACCCCGGACAACTTCATGTGATAACATCGGCTCCATATTGGATGGCATGCTCCCTGCAAGATGCCAAGAACACGCAGTTTCGGTGCCTTATCCTTTGGGTCATGAAATCTCTTATTCGAAATAGAAATAAACAACAAGTGGTAATTACAATGGTGGAAATCCGATCATGGCTTAAACAAAACACTTTTTTAGAAAGTGCCCATTGACAGGGCCACCAAAAACTTTGGAATCCTCCAAGTTCTGAAATTTATAAGTGTTATTTGAAAATAGCTTAGAAATATTGAAAGCACCAATCCATAAGGCTTTAAATTTACCGTGTTTTCCTTTTTCTTGCTTGGGGGCATCCCACTTGAGCACCAGATCCCCCAGTTGAAACTCTTCCTTGCTTGCCTTCTTGTCAAAGGCTCGTTTTATTTTATGTTGATGATCCTCTACTTTGTCAAGCAACTGCTCCCTGGTCTACTGTACTTCTACCAGCTGCAATATCCTCCTGACCATATCATCAGTTTTTCCTTGGTAGTCATGGAGGAATTTTTCCACAGGCAAGGAAAGATGGGCAGGAAAAATAGCCTCAACCCCATACATAAGTTGAAAAGGTGAAATTCCAAGTGACCTTTTGGTTGTAACTCTCTCAACCCATAATGCAAATTTCAGCTTTGAGTCCCAGGATTTATTTTTGTCTTCTAACAATTTCTTGATGATCTTTATGGGACTTTTGTTAGAGGACTCTGCCAAACCATTTCCATGAGGGTAGTAGGGAGTAGACTAGACTAGTGTAATCCCATACTGCTCACAGAACTTGATTAATGGTTCATATTTGAAATAGACAGTGTTGTCTGTAACAATCCTGCTTGGACAGCCAAATATGGACATGATATCTTCAAGGAAGCTTATGATTACTTTGTGGGAGGCAGTCCTTGTAGGGATGGATTCTATCCATTTGGTGAAATAATCAGTGGCAGTTAAAATCCACCTGTGCTAACCACTTGAGGTTGGGTGGATCTCTCTAATGAATTCGAGACCCCACTGCTGAAAAGGTCTGAAAACCATTACAGGTTTCAAAGGGAAAGATTTGAGTTGTTGCTTTCCAACAAACTTTTGACACTTGACACAAGCTCTAATCTTTGCAAAAACATCAATAAAAAGGATGGGCCAGAAATACCCAGCTCTGAGGATCTTATAAGTCGTGGTCCTCCAAAAATGGTGTCCCCCACATGAGCTATCATGAAAATGAGACATAGCTATTTGGGCCTCTTGTGGGTCCAGACATCTCAGTAGAACTCCCAAAGGATCCTACCAGTACAAAACCTGATCAATGAGACAATATTTGATTGCTTTGATTTTCAAAGCTCTTACCTTGTTTCTGTCCAAACCATTAGGAGGCCTCAACTTTTGCAAGAAATATATGATGTCTTTATACCCGGTGCATTCTGGTAAGTTGAGGCTGACATGAGAGTCTTTATCAACAATCTTAGATTGTTGATTTTCTGAGTGTGTGTTCATGCAATTAACCCCCAATGCCTTGCAATTTGATTCATCTAGTAACCTGGCTAAACCTTGACCTTTCATTAATTTGGTGGGTTTTATTTCTAGTTCAAACTCCATAATTTTGGAAACCCATTTGCTTATTTTCCCATCTATATCAGGCTGGATTAATATCTCCTTCACTGAGGATGAGGGGACATATGCAATAATATTTGAATGAAGAACACAGATTATGAAATCCTTGAGGGATTTGACCAAAGCATATGCCTTCTTCTCCATGATATTGTATCTCATTTCTGCATCCCTCAATGCTCTACTGAAAAAGGAAATAGGTTGCTCTAACCCCTCTGTATTTTTTTGTAGAAAAAACAGAAACCAATGTATCAGATGAGGCAAAAGAAAATATCAAAAAATCCTTAGAATAGTCAGGGATGATGAGCACATGTGCTTCATTCAAGTCCCTCTTGATTTGGTCGAAATAATTTCTGGACTCAGCAGTTCATTTCACTTCATTTTCCTTTCTAACCATGGATATAATGTGTTTAACCAACTCAGTAAAATTTGAAATGACCCTCCTCATAAATTTGATTTTACCCAAGAAAGACTGAACCTCTTTCTTAGATCTGGGAAAAGATAAGGCCTGGATAGCCTCTACTCTGCTTGGATCAATCCTTACTCATTTTGCTGACACAATATGCCCTAATAATTTACCCTCTTCCATAGAAAACAAGGATTTCTTGGGATTGAGGGAGAGACCAAACCTTCTGCACTTCAAGAAGACTTTCTTCAGATGATGACAATGGTTTTTATCAAACCTTGATAATACTGTAATCTCATCCAGATAAATGACTACAAATTTTTCCCTTTCACCAATGAAGGCAATGTCCATGGCTTGCTGGAAGGTTTCTCCTGCATTCATCAATCCAAAGGGCATTTTAGCATACATGAACGTGCCCCAAGGAGTAGTGAAAGTTGTCTTCTCTCTATCTTCAGGTAGGACAAAGATCTGATTGTAGCCATAGAAGCCATCAATCATAGAAATCCTAGATGAACCAATCACTCTCTGCAAAATGTGATCCATCTTCGGCAAGGGGTAGTTATCCTTTTTGGAGCTCCTGTTCAAATTTCTGAAATCAACACACAATCTGATTTCCTCATTTTTCTTCCTCACAGACACCAAGTTAGCCACCCATTCTTAATATCTCAAAGGAATGATGATATGGGCATCCGACAACTTCTTTACTTCCCTTTCCATAATAGGCAGCAACATGAGGTTTATCTGTCTGAGTTTCTTCTTGAAAGGTTTGGCCTCTTATTTCAAAGGGATTTTGTGTTCCATGATGTTTGTGTCATATGTTCTTAAGTCTTCATATTTCCAAGCAAAAACATCAACAAATTCCCTGAAAAGCTTGACATACTCAACCCTTTTCTCCTTTGACAAAATGCTCGAAAATTTGACATAATTGGGATCCTCCTCTATTCCTAAATTGCATTCAGTCACATTGGCCTCCATAGTTAAACCTTGAACCTTTACAACAACATCATTTTTTTCAAACAATCTTTCCAAGGGGACAAGTCCCTTTAGAATATGGTTACTAGGAAACTGAACAATATTATGGTCACCAATTTTATTAAGAAAAACATCAGCATGAGGGATTTCTTCAGAATCCTAATTCTGATCAATATGCAAAACAGAAAATTCATCCACCATATCAAGAAACTTTTTTATCTCAATATCATCCTCAAAGACCTTCTAATGTTTGACATTGTCAGGAGTAGAGGGTCTATACTTTACTTCCACATCATACTTGAGCTTTGGGGGCAAAGGGACCCTGAAATTACTTGCTGAGATGACCAATGAATATTCCATAGAGTTATCCTCTCTTGGAACAAATGAGATATTAAAATCCAAGAAGAAACTATCGACCATATCCTATACTTCATTTCTATAAGCCCTTAACCTGGGGTGCTTAGTTTGATACAAATTTATGACTTGATGAACAATCAACTCAACATCTCCAAACATTGCTAGCTCCTCAATATTCATGTCTTTGGCATCCCTCAAACCCAAAACAAGAGCCACATATTATTCCACATTGTTTTTTGTTTCAAATTCAAGATTAAAAGACATAGATATGGTCTCTCGGGTAGGGGAAATGAAAACTACCTTGACCCCAACACTTTCCCTGGAAGAGGCTCCATCAAAAAACATTTTCCAAACAGAGATATTGGAAGGAGGGTCTTCACAAGAGGTGATGGGTTGCTTTCTGATTTCAATAGGTGCTTTGGGGCCATAAGTGAGTTGTAACATATTGGTTCCTAGATCAGTGTCTACTGCAAAAATGGGGTGGTTGGTGTTTGCTTCATCATTGATAATGTAAGAAAGTTGTGCTTCCCTATAAATTATTCTATGATCTCCCCCAAATACAGGGATAGTGGCATATGAAAGATATATATACAATGTTCCCCCTAGTATTTTAATCCAAGATCTAGAAAGGAGCATCCCAAACTTAGGGGGGACATCAACAACCATCATATCCATGAACACACTTTTCATTGGCAACTGGAACAAGGAAACAACCAAGTCTTTGATAACCTTGAGTTTCTTCACCTTCCTAGAATCAAACGAGTATAGGTATGTTTTTTATGCAATTCCTCCAAGTGTCACTACTTGGAACCTCTCAAAAAAGGAGTTATAGCAAAAATGGCATACCTTGCTGAATTTTGGCTTATTCTAGAGAGAGACCTTGTAGAGAATGCCCTGCACAAAATATTTGATGAAATGATCTAAAAATATTACAAGAAATACTAAAGAATGTACCCTAACCAACACATTTGGTCTCACAGAATTTGGATTTGTTATGAAAAGGTTATGACATTTTTACCTGAAACACCTGATTTTGACTAGTTTTAGGACTGGCCACAAACCCTATTTTCTACGGAGTGTAACTCCCAAAATACAACGACCCACAAGATGAAATTTTTACCATAGATATTGGGATAGGTTTTCTCATTTTCATAGAAATTTCATGGACTGAAGCATTATAGAAAAAAAATTATAGTGAAAATGGTGAGATGACCTGTAAATAACATACCTTAGAAAGCAACATCAAAAGAATTTATCCTTCCTTGCATTTCGGCCTTCTTTTCTTCACCTTCACTCAGAATTCTGGTTTAGATATCATTGGTTACCTCAGACACATATAGATATTCAATATTCTCAAGTTTGATTCAAATGAGAGATCCTTTCCTCTTATTTATACTCTTCGAGTAGCTTCCTTAAAAACATCTTCCAGGTAACTTGACCCACTTTCCTTATTTTAGGGTTGGATCCACTTCTAATTTCTCCATTAAATTTATTATTGAAATAATTTATTTTGTATTCACTTTGAATTATAATACACTCATCACACCACTTTATTATTTACCTTTTAAAATCTCTTAAACCACTTTGACTACTTTGACCTTTTGGGGCTTCTAGATGACATATGAGGGTCCTCCAACTTTGTAAGGCCATAACTCTCAAACCGTGAAGAGTTATGTGACGTTCTACATACAAAAAGAAATGGTATGACATGTAATATCCATATAGAATAGTATTATCTAAAAATATATCATAACTCATACTGTTACCCATCAAACAAACTTGGGTCCATTACCCAAACCCGGGGTCTCCAACTTCTCATGGCCATAACTCTCTAACCATGAGGAATTATGTGACGTTCCACATACCATCAGAAATGACATGACAAGAACTATCCATATAGGATATTTTCCCTGACAAATTCACTTTCCTTCATCTCATTATTATACAAGCATGGGTTCTCTTACTCCACAAACTGTCTTCCTGTGAGGGATTTCACCATAAGGGGACCACTTTGGAATTCATCCATATTTACTTCTTATCAACCATGAGAAAACAATAATGAGTCATATTTACATCAAAAAATATTAGGTCCATTACCCAAACCTTTGTGCTACGGGGCTTTCTTCAAGGGTTGACAGCAATGACAACCAACCTTAATCAACAATCTCCCTCTTTGGCATTGATGGCAACACTCTGATGCAATAATGAAATCATATAACTCATGCTCCCCCTAGAACCATGCCTTTGTCCTCTGCATCTGATAAATTTTCTCCCCCTGGAACCATGCCTCTGTCCTCTGCATTTGATAAATCACTCCCCCTCTATCATCAGTGGCAAAGGTATCTTTCCATTCGGGTCTACTCCCCCTGACAGACTATCCTCTTATGGTGCTTCCTCGTGTACATCTAATACATATAAGATAAGAATTCAAAAAGCATTCATTTTTGCAGTAGAAATAACTCCAAGTCTTTGGCAAAGATATTCAAAGGCTTCTCGTGAAAGTGGTTTTGTAAAGATGTATGCCACTTGTTCTTTTGTGCCCATATACTCAACTCTGATGTTCTTTTCTACAACCTGTTCCCGTAGAAAGTGATACTTGATTGGAATGTGCTTCGTCTTGGAGTGCATCACCGGGTTTTTTGAGATATTCATGGCTCTTGTATTATCACAATATATTGGAATGGGCTCATCATACTCAACTTGTATATCTGTCAAAGTTTGTTTCATCCAAAGAACCTGTGTACAACATGTTGTTGCTGCAATATACTATGTCTCGACTGTAGATAGAGATACCGATGATTATTTCTTGCTTAGCCATGATACCAAACACTCACCTAAGTAGAACGTTGCTCTACTGGTGCTTTGTCGGTCATCAATACAACCTGCCCAAATTGCATTTGTGTAGGCAATAAGTGATAGATCTTTTCATTTTGGATACCATAATCCAAACTCTTATGTTCCTTTGAGATATCTGAAGATCCTCTTTACTGTTAATACATGTGATTCCTTTAGTGCTGCTTGAAATCGTACCACTTGTCCAACTGCCTACATTAGATATGGTCTGGATGTTAACACATATAGTAGGTTGCCAATCATTGACCTATATTTCCTCTGATCTATAGACTTTGAATCATCATCTTTGCTCAACTTACAACTGGTTTTCATGGGAGTGATAACTGGTTTGCAATATTCCATTCCGAACCTCTTTAGCATTTCTATGATATAATTGGTTTGAGAAATAAAAATTCTTTGGCTGCTTTGACGTATCTGAAGTCCCAGAAAGAAGGATAGTTCTCCAAGTAATGACATTTCAAATTCATTATGCATGTCTTTTGCAAATTTATGGCTTAACCTGTCATCATCACTACCAAAAATAATATCATCAACATAAAATTCAATTAATAAAATATTACCTTGACTTACCTTGATGTAGAGGTTGTTGTCTGCACTTCCTTTTCTAAACCCTACCTGTTGCAAATACTTATCCAGTCTAGAGTACCATGCTCTAGGAGCATGTTTTAGACCATAAAAGGCCTTCTTTAATTTACTCACATAGTATGTGTTCTCTAACAATTGAAATCCTTCTGGTTGTTCAATGTAGACTTCTTCTTCAAGTTCCTCATTCAGAAAAGTTGATTTTACATCCATCTGATATACTTTAACATTTTTAGAGCATGCATAAGCTAAAAGCAAATGGATTGCTTCCATTCTAGCAACTGTGGCAAATGTATCTTCAAAGTCGATTCCTTCAATCTGTGCATATCCATTACATAACAATCTATCTTTGTTCCTTGTAACCTATCCATCTTCATTCAATTTATTCCTGAAAACCCATTTTGTTCCGATCACATTCTTATTCTTTGGTCTTGGAGCCAATTCCCAACTGTCATTTTTCTCTATTTTATCCAATTCTTCATCCATGGCATTATTCCAAAATTCATCCTTCCTGGCTTCTTCAAAACAGTTTGGTTCAATTGTAGATAAGAGTGCTAGGTGTGTTTGTTCTAGTGAACGGATTTTTATTCTAGTCTCAACTCCTGCATCTTTGTTTCCAATAATCTGATCTGAAGGATGATTCTTCTGTACTCGTTTGCTAGGTGTCTCTAGAGATACTTGTTGAACTTTCTCTTCTAATTATGTCGGATTCTCTTCATCTTCATCTTCCTCTTCTTCTTTTTCATCTTCTTATTCAAAAAGTTGTTCCATTGATTTGTTTTCTTCTTTCTTTGATTCTGGTCTGCATGTTTCATAAACTGTTACGTTGATGCTTTCCACAACTTTTTTTAATATTAGATTGTAACACTTGTATGTTTTCCTTGTACTTGAGTAACCAACCAATATTCCTTTGTCCACACAAGAGTCAAACTTTCCCATTCTGCCATCTTCTCTTTTGATGTAGCATTTGCTTCTAAAAACTCAGAAGTGCTTCACATTTGTTAGTCTTCCTTTCCATCACTCGTAGGGAGTTTTATCAGTGTTGTTTATGAGCATTAATCTATTTTGAATGTGAATTGTTGTATGCATTGCCTGTGTTCAAAAAATATCTTTCAACTTTGAATCCATTATCATTGTTTGAGTCATTTCTTGTACTGTCTTGTTCTTTCTTTCAACAACTCCATTCTGTGGAGGTGTGTTACACATTATTTTCGTCATCCCTATGATCGTTAATGATGTAAACCTATATGTTGCCTTCAGAGGGGTCACAGTGGCCTGAGTTCCTAAAGAGAGAAGGGAGAAGAACTTCTCCTGAGAAAAGAAGTTGCATTTTCCTATGTAAAAACCTTATAAAAAGGGATGTTCGCAGGTTGCTATATAGGCAGGGTGCGAGAATGACCAATTCTCACAGGTTGCACTATATCCAGGGTGTGAATAGTTCGCAGGTTGCAATATAGCTAGGGTGCGAGAATGACAGCACGTGGTAAAAACGTACGGTTTCTCGAATCTTCTAGAAGGAGAAGCTTCTATGGTGAGGTGGCATCCGAATGGTTTGGATCTTACTCGCTTTCATGATTTAGTGGGATCATCCTAACCTCCTCACCTTATCCTCTTCAACTTATAAAAGG
>ML779207.1:692259-722231 GCA_009831015.1 Picea engelmannii | reverse complement strand
GTAATATGTTTCTTTCCCATAAAGTTAGATCTACTTTATTACATAACTCCTTGATCATATGTATAGATTAGCTATTGGATATATTATTTTCTTTCACTTTGGTTGGTTTGTGCTGTTTTGATCTTGACCGCACAAGAGCGCCGGAGCGAAGCAAGGAACAACAGAGACCAAGGAAGCGATTACAAGGTACATATCTTCTTCTCACTTCCAATTTAATTCAATAGTTAGATCTAGGGAAAGCGGTATATTTTGTCTTGTTTTGTTCTAGATCCAGGTGGATCTAGGGAGATCGGTTTGTGTCCGCACTTATGGATTTATCCTAAAACAAGGTGTCCTAGTGACGGAGAATTTCCTTTTTATTCCATGATTGTTGTAGTAGTCCATAAATTCCTTTGAGGTGAATTCACCTCCATTATCCGATCTTAAGCATTTGTTTCTTGAATCCATCTCCTTTTCAACCATTTCCTTATAGATTTTGAAATTTTCAAAATATTTTTATTTGTTCTTGAGAAAGAAAACAACAGGGATTCTTGTATAATCATCAACTAATAACATAAAGTATCTCTCACCTTTTAAGCCTTTTGTTGTAGTTCATCCAACTAGATCAGTATGCACAATTTCCAGTGGTTTTGTTGTTGAATATTCCTTTGATTTGAACCTGGTCTTTGTTTGCTTTCCTTGTTGGCAATCCTTGCACAACGTGTTGGTTGGTTTCATGATCTGGGGCATTTCTTTGACTACTTCTCTTTTGCTGACTTTGACAAGGTTATAAAAATGCATGTGACCCATTCTTATGTGTCATAGCCAACTTTCATCTTTCTTTCCTAAACAACACGTTTCATTTCCAATTTCGCTTAACACATATATGTTGCTTGAAGTTCCTGCAGCTGTAGCGACTAATTTCCCTGATCCTTCTTTTATTATCTCACACTTCTGTGAATCGAAAGTAAATTTATGACCTTGGTCACACATTTGACTCACACTTAAAAGACTATGTTTCATATCTTCTACTATTAGAACATTTTCTACCTTTTCATTCTTGTTCCCAATTCGGACTGTGCCTTTTCCAATGATTTTGGATGAATCATCATTTCCAAAGGAGATTGATCCATCTCTTTCCTTTCATAATGTAAGAAACTTGTCTCTATCACCTGTCATGTGTTTTGAACATCCACTGTCAACATACAAACCACGTTTCTTCTGTTTAGCTTGTAGAGCAACTGTGCATTCTTCGTTGTTATACTGATCTTGCTTTCTTATCCATGTCATTTTCTTAGGTTCTTGTTTGCGACTCTATTGAGGTTCTTTAGGAGAGATTGTCATTCTGCAATATTTGGCCATGTGTCCAAAATTGTTACATTTGTAACATTCCATTTCAGTGCTCAAAGATTCAAAAATGTTGTAACTTCTTCTCTGTGTTTCTATAGTGTCCCCAAGGTCGAGCCCCATTGTAAACAATGTTTTGAAAGGAATTGTAATTATGTTTTATAGGCTGGTGAGCCAAGTTATTATAAGCTGGAGACTTATGTGTTGTTAGGCCAGGGAGCCTAAGTGTTGAAGGCCAGGAGCCTGCTATTGTATATGTAATCATGCAGAACACTTAATAAAATATAAACACCACCAGGTGCAGACCGACCATAATGAATGAGTGAAGGGGGACTGGGAATCCACAGAGTGGGCAAGGAATTAGGGGCTGGAAGGTGGGAAAGGGGATAAGTGTTGAGCCTGGGGGCCAAGCCAAGGGGGCTTAAGCTTGGAAATAATATTTTAATATTATTCCAAAAGAACATGTGCATTTTATGTTTATCCTAAGTTTTGGTAAGGGAGGACCTATAAGGGTAATGCATGCTGGTGGAACACATGCAGTTCCATGGGTGACAAGTGTCAACCCTGACGCATGCGAATAAAACAGCCAGGGTGAGTCGTGAGAAGGGTTCCTCTCCCCATTCTACCCAATCATCTGACTGCATACGGAGCCCGAGGATAGTACTACCAACCCGACTCCTGTAGAGAACCTTTGTGCGTCCCTGTGATTCGAAAATACTGTGTCTGGCTCTGAGAAAACTCATGTGTACATTCCCTGAATGAGAAGCCTGTGTTGATTTTGGGAAAGAGTCTTTGTTTGTTCTAGAAAGTTGGTACACCCCTTCTCTGTTCTAAACCGTGGAGTCTGAATCGACCCCTGCATGGATGACTCGTCACACCTCCCTGAGAATCCAGAGTGTGAGTCTATCCCATGTTGCCAAATTGAGGAAAACAAAAGTGTCTCGTCCCTGCTAAGCCTGGTTATACTGTTGCACCTGTCTGGAGCTTCCCTGGGGTGTTCGTGTCTGGATTCTCGTGGATTGTGGTGGACATGTATTGTTTGTTCCTGTGTGGATTGTTGGCTAGTTTGTACAACACTCTCTCCAGGTGAGAGAGGTGGTTGAAGTTGGAAGAACAGGTTGTTGGGCCTGTGAGCGACTCCCTCCAGGTGAGAGAGTGCACAGAGGAAGGTGAGAACTCCTGGAAGGAACCTTGTAGCTTCCATAGAGCCCGAAGAATTCCGGTCCGACCTGTTCCTGTAACCCAAGGCAAGGGATATTAGAAGCCGAAGGACTGTCCAGGTGATAGAGAAGGTGTATACTCCTAGGGTGGAACAGGCATGTGGGGAATGAGGGTCTGTGGGCAGTGAGCGTGGGAGGTTCCTTGGAGAGAATCCCTTCCTTGTGGTTGTGTGTTGTTTTCCCTGTAACCTCAGCCTAGCCTAGATTTCCTTGCCTTGGGGTGGAGCTTAGTCCCAGCTCAGGGGTGACCCACTGCTGAGTTGATGAGAAGTCTGGTCTAAGGCTGGGAGGTTCGTAGAAGGCCTGCACTTGGTTGGTGGATTCTACCACTGTTAAAAGATAAGTATCTGATTATGTTTTAATCATGTTTTGCATGACTCTACTGCTTATGATATCATGATTTCCGCTATGTATATGAATTAGTATGAAATGTTATGGACTGTTAATTATGGAAGTAACTCATATGAATACTCTGTGTAGAACGTGTTTATTTGTTGAAATGCATGAGATTTGTAATACCTGTATGAGTTATGTGCAAAGTGGTGTTGTAAGTTTTTCTTTAAGAGCGATTAAACCTTGGTAGCCAATAAAAGGTGTGCTATAGTTTGGTATCAGAGCTATTAAACAAAGTAGCAGAAAAGGTGTGCTACAGTTTGGTATTAGAGCAATTAAACAAAGTAGCAGAAAAGGTGTGCTACATACCAAACTGTAGCGCACATTTTCTGCTACTAAGGTTTAATCGCTCTTAAAAGAAGACTATAACGCCACTTTATACATAACTCATACAGATGTTATTTAACCCACATGCATTTAAACAATAAACACATTCAACACAGAGTATTCATATGAATTACTTCCATAATCAGCAAGCAATTAGATTTTCATATTAATTCATATACACAGCGGAAATCATGATATCATAAGCAGTATATTCATGCAAAACGTGATTAAAACATAATCATATACTTATCTTTTAACAGTGGTAGAATCCAACAACCAAGTGCAGGCCTTCCACGAACCTCCCAGCCTTAGACCACACTACTCATCAGCTTAGCAGTGGGTCACCCCCGAGATGGGACTAAGCTCCACCCCGAGACAAGGAAATCTAGGCTAGGCTGATGTTACAGGAAAACAACACACAACCACAAGGAAGGGATTCTCTCCAAGGAGCCTCCCACGCTCACTGCCCATAGACCCTCATTCCCCACATGCCTATTCCACCCCAGGAGTATACACTTTCTCTTTCACCTGGACAGTCCTTCGGCTGTTGATCTCCCTTGCCTTGGGTTACAGGAACAGGTCGGACCAAAAGTCTCCGGGCTCTATGGCAGCTACAACGTTCCTTCCAGGAGTTCTCTCCTTCCTCTGTGCACTCTCTCACCTGGAGGGAGTCACTCACAGGCCCAACAACCTGTTCTTCCAACTTCAACCACCTCTCTCACCTGGAGAGAGTGTTGTACAAACTAGCCAACAAGCCACACAGGAACAAATAATACATGTCCACCACAATCCACGAGAATCCAGACATGAACACCCCAGGGCAGCTCCAGACAGGTGCAACAGTATAACCAGGCTTAGCAAGGATGGGACACTTTTGTTTCCTCAATTTGGCAACACGGGATAGACTCACACTCTGGATTCTCAGGGATGCGTGATGATTCATCCACGCAAGGGTCGATTCAGACTCCACAGTTTAGAACAGAGAAGGGGTGTACCAGCTTTCTAGAACAAACACAGACTCTTTCCCCAAAATCCACACGGGCTTCTCATTCAGGGCATGTACGCATGGGTTTTCTCAGAGCCAGACACAGGATTTTCGAATCACAGGGACGCACAAAAGTTCTCTACATGAGTTGGGTTGGTAGTACTATCCCCGGGCTCCGTACGCGGTCAGATGATCGGGTAGAATGGGGGAGGGACCCTTCTCACGGCTCACCTTGGCCGTTTTATTCACATGCGTCAGGGTTGACACTTGTCACCCATGGAACTACATGCGTTCCACCAGCATGCATCACCCTTGTACGTCCTCCCTTACCAAAACTTAGGATAAACATAAAATGCACATGTCTTTTGGGGATAATATTAAAATATTATTCCCATGCTTAAGCTCCCTAGGCTTAGCCCCTAGGCTCAACACTTAGCCCCTTCCCCACCTTCCAGCCCCTAATTCCTTGACCACTCTATGGATTCTTAGTCCCCCTTCACTCATTCATCGTGGTCGGTCTACACCTGGCTTTGTTTATATTTTATTAAATGTTCTGCATACATACAAGTACAATAGCAGGCTCCTGGCCTTCAACACTTAGGCTCCCTAGCCTAACAAACACATAAGTCTCCGGCTTATAAGAACTTGTCTGACCAGCCTATAAAACATAATCACAATTCCTTTCAAAACATGGTTTACAACGGGGCTCAGCCTTGGGGACACTACAATCCCCCTCCCCTTATTTTTGCACTGTCCTCAGTGCAACTTTACACAGCATCTGCAAGATTTTCGAAAAATTTCAAAAAGACGTGGGTACTCTGCCCGCATAACATCTGCATGCTCCCATGTCGCGTCCTCAGGACCGTACCAGGTCCACTGAACCTTTACAAGCTCTATGACTTGATTCCGGAGTTGTTTTCTTTTCCTGTCCAATATGCGCACAGGATGCACTTTCAGGACACCTTCTGGTTCCACCTGAATCACATCCCAATCGATAACATGATTAGCATCAGGTACATATTTCTTATACTTCAATTCTCGGACATTGGGTACATATACTCTATTTTTATACAGAAGTAAGCCATCAATTCCCAAGGTGTAACTTTCCTTGGTTTTTGGTCTCTCATGATGTTGTAGCTTTGCTACTAGACCTCTGTACTGCAAATCGGCATTGGCAACTTCCAAAATTTTGTCTTTAATCTTAGTTATGTACATGATAATGGTTGTAGCATGTAATTTGTGCACTTTTCTGTTGAGTACATCAGCCACCTTATTTTCTTTCCCTTTGATATGCTTGATATCAAAGTCATATTCGCACAAAAACTCCAGCCATCTAATTTGCCTGGCATTTAAGGTCGGCTGATCAAATAAATACTTCAGAATGTTATGGTCTATTCTCAACTCAAATCTATTGCCCATGAGGTAATGTCTCCATTTCCTCAAGGCGTGGATGATTGCTGCCAGCTCTAAATCATGAGTGGCATAATTCTTCTCATGTTCCTTCAACTTTCAGGATTCATAACAAACTGCAAATCCCTCTTGGCTGAGAACTCCTCCCAGCCCTTCCTTACATGCATCTGTGCAAACTATGTAATCCTTGTTTGGATCTGCAATCTTCAGGATTGTAGCACTAGTTAGCAGCTGCTTCAATCGCTGGAAGCTACTCTCACATTCTTCAGTCCACTGGAACTTCTTCTCCTTCCTTTGCAAGGAAGTGATAGAATGAGCTATATTTGAGAATCCAGCTATGAACCTCCTATAACAGCCCACCAGACCCATAAAAGATCTAACTTCTGCCACATTCCTTGGCACTGGCCATTCTCGAATGGCCTGTACCTTTTCAGGATCCACAACGATCCCTTCTTCAGATATAATGTGTCCCAAGTAATGGATCTGCCTTTGGTAAAAAGAGCACTTGCTCAGTTTTACGTACAGTTGGTGTTCTCTCAACACCTGCAGCACCATTCTCAGGTGTTTCTCATGTTCTTCCTCTGTCTTGGAATACACCAAGATATCATCCAGGAAGACTATGACAAACTTGTCCAAATAATTTCTGAACACTCCATTCATTAAGCACATGAAAACAATGGGTGCATTTGTCAGTCCAAACGGCACCACTGTGAATTCATAATGACCGTACCTTGTTCTAAAGGTGGTCTTGCTAATGTCCTCATCCTTTATTCTCACTTGGTGATATCCAGATCTAAGCTCTATTTTTGAAAATATTTTTTCATCCTTCAACTGATCAAAAGGATCATCAATCCTTGGCAGAGGATACTTGGTCTTGACAGTGACCTTATTCAACTGTCGAAAATCAATGCACAGCCTCAATGTCCCATATTTCTTCTTCACGAATAGGACCGAGGCTCCCCATGGTGACACACCGGGGCGAATGTAACCTTTCTTTAGTATCTCTTCGAGTTGCAATTGCAACTCTTTCAGCTCTGGCGTACTCATTCTATAAGGAGCCTTCGAAACTGGAGCTGCTCCGGGCATCAAATTTATAGAAAAATCAATGTCTCTCTTCGGAGGTAGTCCAGGTACCTCCTAAAATATGTCCTTGAATTATTTGAGTACTTCGTGGTCTTCCAGATTCGATACTAAATCTCAGGATGCTTCTTCCACCCGAGCTGCAAATAATTGACAGCCTTTCCGATAACATTTCTTCAGCTGAATGGCTGAGGTTTCCCTCACAACCACGGCTCTGGGAATTCCTTGGACTGTTACCTGATTTCCCTCTTCGTTCAGGCATGTGAACCTCTTGTTATGGCAATCCAGAAGGGCATGGTGCTGGTCCAACTAGTCCATCCCAATTAAGCAATCGTATGAGCCTAAAGGCGGAATGTTCAATTTAGCCTTAGTGCTCATTCCTTTCATGTCCACTGAACAAGACTTAACCAATTCAGTGACCTTCCTCTTGGTCCCTGTGGCCAACTGCACTAACCAAGACTTCTCATGTTTGCTTCTCATTAGATGCAAACTTTCCACCACTCTAGGATCTACATAACTATGGCTAGCCCCTTAATCAATTAAAATAACAAGTGGTCGGTTGTTGATCGTACCTTCCACTTCAATCATGTGCGATTGAAATTTTGCTTTCTTGTTGTCTAGGGCTGCGTAGATCCTTGGCATTCTGCTATCCATATCCTCCAATGTTTCAGCTTGCCGAATAGTATGGACAGTTCTCGCTTTATCTTTTATGTGGGGGCAGTCTATGTACCTATGATTCCCTTTACAACCCCAACACTCCATAGGTGGCGGTCTTGGCACCTGCTCACTCCCTTCAACTTTCCTGGGCTCTCTAAAAGATGACTGTCCCCAAGGACTGTTTCTAGAAAAGGAAGGCTTGTTTCCCTTCTGCCTATGTTCCTTCTTAAACTTCCTCTGATCATTCCAAACCTTTCGAAAGGTAGGATTTTCTCTTTATTGTTCGTATAGACATTTCTCCCTTCTTATGGTTTCTTCCATGGTCTTAGGATCGTCATACTGAATCTTGTCACCAATGGAAGGTGGTAGTCCACTCAGATACCTCTGAGATTTGACAGCCTCGTCTTTGATGAATGGAACATACTTCAGTAGTTCTAGAAAATTTTGTTCATACTCATCAATGGTCATACTGCCCAACTTGAGTTCGAAGAACTCCTTCATCTTTCTATCATAGTATCTTTTAGTCAGGTATTTCTTCTCGAAATACCTCTTAAATTCCTTCCAAGTGACCTCTTTCTCTCGAATGTGTTGCACCTGCACAAACTGATCCCACCACATGGATGTTTTTCCTTTTAGTTGGTACATTGCAATTCTTCCTTCTGCATGGGCAGAATAATTCTGCAGTTGGAAGTATTTCTTCATGCCAAGCAACCAGGTCTCGGCATCTTCTTCCTTATTATGTTCTCCATCGAATGTTGGAGGCTTAATCTTGTTCATCTCCCCTTTCAATTCATCCTTTCCAGATTTTCGGTGTTTTCTGGTAGGGGACGGGCTTGAACTACTGTGTGTCTCCTTGCCATAATGCTTTGGGGAGAGGCGATAATGTATGTTACCACTCCTCGATCTCCTTCTCCTCTCAGGGGTTCTGACACTTCTTGATCTACTTATGTCACTCCCTTTTTCCAATTTCTTTTCTATTCTTTCCAGGCTCTTCAACATTTTTAAGTTGAATTCACCCTGTCGATCCCTGATTTTCATGAGCTTTCGGCTATTAGCTAGGCGAGCCTGGGCATATTTATGCAATCTTTTGATGAGTTGCATCATATGCTCTTCCTTATCGATGAGCAGTGTGGTCTAAGGCTGGGAGGTTCGTGGAAGGCCTGCACTTGGTTGGTGGATTCTACCACTGTTAAAAGATAAGTATCTGATTATGTTTTAATCATGTTTTGCATGACTCTACTGCTTATGATATCATGATTTCCGTTGTGTATATGAATTAGTATGAAATGCTATGGACTGTTAATTATGGCAGTAACTCATATGAATACTCTGTGTAGAATGTGTTTATTTGTTTAAATGCATGAGATTTGTAATACCTGTATGAGTTATGTGCAAAGTGGTGTTATAAGTTTTCTTTTAAGAGCGATTAAACCTTGGTAGCCAATAAAAGGTGTGCTACAGTTTGGTATCAGAGTGATTAAACAAAGTAGCATAAAAGGTGTGCTACAGTTTGGTATCAGAGCCAAGGTATCGACACTGAGCCTAGATGGGCTAGTGGAGCAGTCTTTAGACCGAGAATGCGAAGGGAAATTGGGTCTGGAAGGCCAATTTCGTACCCTGGTTTGCTCCAAAATGTCAAGGAGTTACTTCAAGATTTTTAAAGATCAGGAGGTATAGCGGCGTTTTGAAACCACATCCAGTATGGTATGAGTCCACAGGGAGAGAGGACTCCACACCGGTGGTGTAGGAGCTCTAGGATCTGTTCGGGAGGGAAGGCGAACCCTTGTGACTGTCATATCTGAAAAGTGTGCACGGAGTTTAAAGCCCTTTGGATATTGCACAGGAGTGTGGAAATCGTGATACGTGAAATCCTGAATTAGTCAGGACCGTCCATCTCGAAGGGACAGGTGGCGATAATAAAGAGCCCGTCGGCATTTCTCATGTCAAAATATCGGGATATCAACATTCGTGAAATCAGGAGTCGCGATGACAGGAGGTCGTGAATTTTCATGGTAAAAGTCTCAGGAACGATCTGAGCCATCCGTTTGTGGGGACACATGGCGGAGATTGAGTGACCCATCGGTATATCGGCTACCGGGGTTTTGAGCCGACATAGAACTTTGTCATCGGGGAATCGCAAGTTGTGAAATCCTGAGATTGGATATGAGTCGTCCGTTAGTTGGGACACGTGGGCAAGATTGGGATCCCATCGGCGTATCGGGGTTCGGCGTTTCGTGAATCCTGAAGACAAGGCACCCAGAGCATTTGAAATCGTGAAATCACGAAATAGCAAGAAGTGGCGAGGATCATCCATTCTTGGGGACGCGTGGCCGAGATCGAGGAATTCAGGAAAGTTCTGGTAGGAGAGTCATCCATCGGGAAATCAGGGTTCGGGGAATCGCGAATCCTAAGCACATATGTGTTTCGGCATTGGAAAGTCCGAAACCCCGATAGGAGGTATGACTGTGGTCATATAAGGGGAGGTCGTGTGAACCACGAGTCTATCCCGGAGGGCTAACGGGAGTTAGAGTGCATCGACGTTTGGAAGCCCAAAATGCTGAAAGGATTTGCGTCATAGATCTGAGAAAGATCTGACCGTTGGATGTTACTAGAAATGGATGTGGACACATGGAGATGTACCATGTTCCAGTAGGCCGAGAATAGAAGCGAGAGAGGTGGGACCCATTGACGTCGTTAAAAGAAACGTGGACCCTCGTGAACGTACCACGTGCCACTCTAGTTGTGGGTGACCACTGTACTATGTGGGCCCGGAGGGTAATGTAAATCGGAATTTCGGAAGTCAGGGGTTGGAAAGGAAAGCAAGTTTGAAAGCCTCGTGGGCCGAAAACCCGAAACCCGAAGTCCCAAAATTTTGAAGTACCGAAAATGAAAGCTTCGAAAACCCGAAAAATGAAGTCCTGAAATTGCAGAGCTGAACGAGAACTCGAAAAACTTATTTGAATCAAAATGTCTTTCATTCTTGTTCGTATTGGATTATAAATGTTATGAATTGTTTTGGAAGGAGTAATGGCCTAACAAACTTCGAATTTAATTGAACAATGCGTGTGCAAAGTTCAATGGAGCTCAGGATTCTAGTTAACCAACGCCAAGTATGGAATGGGAAAAGGTGATGATTGCCTCTGAAACAGGAGACGAACGAGAAGGAAAGGATGTCAATATGGGAGTGGAAGGATCAAAATCCAATGGGCATGGAAAAGAGATGGATAAGGAAGAACATATGATGCAACTCATCGAAAGATTACAGAAAGATTCCCAGGCTCGCCTAGCTGATAGTTGAAAGCTCATGAAAATCAGGGATCGGCAGGGTGAATTCAATTTAAAAATGTTGAAGAGCCTGGAAAGAATAGAAAAGAAATTGGAAAAAGGGAGTGACACAAGCAGATCAAGAAGTGTCATAACCCCTGAGGGGAGAAGAAGATCGAGGAGTGGTAACAGACATTACCGTCTCTCCCCGAAGAATTCTGGCAAGGAGACACATAGTAGTTCAAGCCCGTCCCCTACCAGAAAACACCGAAAATCTGGAAAGGATGAATTGAAAGGGGAGATGAACAAGATTAAGCCTCCAACATTCAATGGAGAACATAAGAAGGAAGAATATGCGGAGACCTGGTTGCTTGGCATGAAGAAATGATTCCAACTACAAAATTAATCTTCCCATGCAGAAGGAAGAATTGCAATGTACCAACTGAAAGGAAAAGCATCCATGTGTTGGGATCAGTTTGTGCAGGTGCATCACATCCGAGAGAAAGAGGTCACTTGGAAGGAATTTAAGAGGTATTTCGAGAAGAAATACCTGACTAAAAGATACTATGACAGAAAGATGAAGGAGTTCTTTGAACTCAAATTGGGCAGTATGACCATTGATGAGTATGAAAGAAATTTTCTGGAACTACTGAAGTATGTTCCATTCATCAAGGACGAGGCTGTCAAAATTTAGAGGTATCTGAGTGGACTACCACCTTCCATTGGTGACAAGATTCAGTATGACGATCCTAAGACCATGGAAGAAACCATAAGAAGGGTGAAGTGTCTATACAAAGAACAAAGAGAAAAGCCTACCTTTCGGAAGGTTTGGAATGATCAAAGGAAGCTTAAGAAGGAATAGAAGCAGAAGGGAAACAAGCCTTCCTTTTTTAGAAACAGTCCTTGGGGACAGTCATCTTTTAGAGAGCCCGGGAAAGTTAAAGGGAGTGAGCAGGTGCCAAGACCGCCACCTATGGAGTGTTGGGCTTGTAAAGGGAATCATAGGTACAGAGACTGCCCCCATAGAAAAGATAAATCGAGAACTGTCCATACTGTTTAGCAAGCTAAAACAGTGGAGGATATGGGCAGCAGAATGCCAAGGATCTACGCAACCTTGGAAAACAAGCAAGCAAAATTTCAATCACACATGATTGAAGTGGAAGGTACGATCACCAACCGACCACTTGTTATTTTAATTGATTCATGGGCTAGCCATAGTTATGTAGATCCTAGAGTGGTGGAAAGTTTGCATCTAACGAGAAGCAAACATGAGAAGTCTTGGTTAGTGTAGTTGGCCATAGGGAACAAGAGGAAGGTCACTGAATTGGTTAAGTCTTGTTCAGTGGACATGAAATGAATGAGAACTAAGGCTGAATTGAACATTCTTCCTTTAGGCTCATACGATTTCTTAATTGGGATGGACTGGTTGGACCAACACCATGCCCTTCTGGATTGCTGTAACAAGAGGTTCACATGCCTAAACTAAGAGGGAAATCCGGTAATAGTCCAAGGAATTCCCAGATCCATGGCTGTGAGGGAAATCTCAGCCATGCAGCTGAAGAAATGTTACCGGAAAGGCTATCAATTATTTGCAGCTCGGGTGGAAGAAGAATCCCAAGATGTACTATCGAATATGGAAGACCATGAAGTACTCAAATAATTCAAGGACATATTTCAGGAGGTACCTGGACTACCTCCGAAGAGAGACATTGATTTTTCTATAAATTTTATGCCTGGAGCAGCTCCAGTTTCGAAGGCTCCTTATAGAATGAGTATGCCAGAGCTGAAAGAGTTGCAATTGCAGCTCGAAGAGCTACTGAAGAAAGGTTACATTCACCCCAGTGTGTCACTGTGGGGAGCCTCGATCCTATTCGTGAAGAAGAAAGATGGGACATTGAGGTTGTGCATTGATTTTCAACAGTTGAATAAGGTCACTGTCAAGAACAAGTATCCTCTACCAAGGATTGATGATCTTTTTGATCAGTTGAAGGATGCAAAAATATTTTCAAAAATAGATCTCAGATCTGGATATCACCAAGTGAGAATAAAGGATGAGGACATTAGCAAGATGGCCTTTAGAACAAGGTACGGTCATTATGAATTCACAGTGGTGTCGTTTGGACTAACAAATGCACCTGTTGTTTTCATGTGCTTAATGAATGGAGTGTTCAGAAATTATTTGGACAAGTTTTTCATAGTCTTCCTGGACGATATCTTCTTGTATTCCAAGACAGAGGAAGAACATGAGCAACACCTAAGAATGGTGTTGCAGGTGTTGAGAGAACACCAGCTGTACACAAAACTGAGCAAGTGCTCTTTTTACCAAAGGCAAATCCACTACTTGGGACACATTATATGTGAAGAAGGGATCCTTGTGGATCCTGAAAAGGTACAGGACATTCAAGAATGTCCAGTGCCAAGGAATGTGGCAGAAGTTAGATCTTTTATGGGTCTGGCGGGCTATTATAGGAGGTTCATAGCTGGATTCTCAAAGATAGCTCATTCTATCACTTCCTTGCAAAGGAAGGAGAAGAAGTTCCAGTGGACTGAAGAATGTGAGAGTAGCTTCCAGTGATTGAAGCAGCTGCTAACTAGTGCTCCAATCCTGAAGATTTCAGATCCAAACAAGGATTATGTAGTTTGCATAGATGCATGTAAGCAGGGGCTGGGAGGAGTTCTCAGCCAAGAGGGATTTGTAGTTTGTTATGAATCCTGAAATTTGAAGGAACGTGAGAAGAATTATTCCACTCAGGATTTAGAGTTGGAAGCAATCATCCACGCCTTGAGGAAATGGAGACATTACCTCATGGGAAAGAGATTCGAGTTGAGAATAGACCATAATGGTCTGAAGTATTTATTTGATCATCCGACCTTAAATGCCAGGCAAATTAGATGCCTGGAGTTTTTGTGCGAATATGACTTTGAGATCAAGCATATCAAAGGGAAAGAAAATAAGGTGGCTGATGCAGTCAGCAGAAAAGCACACAAATTACATTCTACAGCCATTAGCATGTACAGAACTGAGATTAAAGACAGAATTTTGGAAGCTGCCAATGCCGATTTGTAGTACAAAGGTCTAGTAGCAAAGCTACAGCAGTGTGAGAGACCACAAACCAAGGAAAGTTACACTTTGGGAACTGATGGCCTACTTCTGTATAAAAACAGAGTATATGTACCCAATTTCCGAGAATTGAAGTTGGCAATTCTAAAGGAGATGCATACCGTGACTTATGCTGGACATCCTGGATATCAGAAGACGGTGGCAGCAGTCAAAAGCTATTACTTTTGGCCAGGCTTGAAGAAATAAATCGTTGAATACATCGCCAGATGTATGGAGTGCCAAAAGGTTAAGACTGAGCATAGGCACCGAGCAGGGTTGCTACACCCTTTACCTATTCCTGAGTGGAAATGGGACGTGGTAACAATGGATTTTATCACCAGACTACCTAGGCCAAGCAAGCAGCATGATTCAATCATGGTGGTGGTGGACAAGCTTACTAAAGCTGCCCATTTTATTCCACTGAAAACCACCCACAGAGCAGCAGATGTTGTTGATATCTTCTTAAAATAAGTTGCATGCTTGCATGGAATTCCTAAGACAATTGTGTCTAATAGAGACCCGAAATTCACTTCGAATTTCTAGAAAGGACTGTTCAAAGGATTCAGAACGAATCTGAACTTTAGCACAACATATCATCCCGAGTCTGATGGACAGACAGAGAGAGTAAACAGAGTAATAGAAGACATGTTGAGAATGTATGTGATGGATAAACCATCAAGGTGGAAAGACTACCTGCATTTGGTAGAATTCGCCTACAATAATGGGTATCATGCATCATTGAAGATGAGCCCATTTGAAGCGCTCTATGGAAAAAAGTGCAACACTCCAGTGAGCTGGGATAATCTAGCTGACAGAGTAGTAGTTGGGCCTGAGATACTCAAAGAGATGGAAGATCAAATGATAAAAATTAAACATAATCTAAAAGCTGCCCAGGACAGGCAAAAAAGTTACGCTGATAGTAACAAAACCAATAGATAATTCAAAGTGGGTGACCATGTTTTCCTGAAAGTAAAAACTAACAGGAGTTCCCTAAAGCTGGGAAGTTGCGCCAAACTGGTAGAAAGATTTTGTGGGTCATTTGAGATCCTGGAAAGGATTGGGCCGGTTGCATACATGCTTGAATTACCTACATCTATGACTGTGCATAATGCGTTTCATGTTTCAATGCGTAAGAAATATGTACCTAATGCTAATCATGTTATCGATTGGAATGTGATTCAGGTGGAACCAGAAGGTGTCCTACAAGTGCATCCTGTACGCATATTGGACAGGAAAAGCAAATAGCTCTGGAATCGAGTCATAGAGCTTGTAAAGGTCCAGTGGACCTGGTATGGTCCTGAGGATGCGACATGGGAGCATGCAGATGTTATGCGGGCAGAGTACCCGCATCTTTTTGAAAAATTTTGAAAAGCTTGCAAATGTTGTGTAAAGTTGCACTGAGGACAGTGCAAAAATAAGGGGAGGGGATTGTAGTGTCCCCAAGGCCGAGCCCCGTTGTAAAACATGTTTTGAAAGGAATTGTAATTATGTTTTATAGGCTGGTGAGCCAAGTTCTTATAAGTTGGAGACTTATGTGTTGTTATGCCAGGGAGCCTAAGTGTTGAAGGCCAGGAGCCTGCTGTTGTATATGTAATCATGCAGAACACTTAATAAAATATAAACACCACCAGGTGCAGACCAACCACGATGAATGAGTGAAGAGGGATTGAGCATCCACAGAGTGGGCAAGGAATTAGGCGCTGGAAGGTGGGAAAGGGGCTAAGTGTTGAGCCTGGGGGCCAAGCCTAGGGGGCTTTAGCTTGGGAATAATATTTTAATATTATTCCAAAAGAACATGTGCATTTTATGTTTATCCTATGTTTTGGTAAGGGAGGACGTACAAGGGTAATGTGTACTGGTGGAATGCATGTAGTTCCATGGGTGACAAGTGTCAACCCTAGCGCATGCGAATAAAACGGCAAGGGTGAGCCATGAGAAGGGTTGCTCTCCCAATTCTACTCGATCATCTGACCACGTACGGAGCCCGAGGATAGTACTACCAACCCAACTCCTGTAGAGAAACTTTGTGCGTCCCTGTGATTCAAAAATACTGTGTCTGGATCTGAGAAAACCCATATGTACATTCCCTAAATGAGAAGCCCGTGTTGATTTTGGGAAAGAGTCTGTGTTTGTTCTGGAAAGCTGGTACACCCCTTCTCTGTTCTAAACCGTGGAGTCTGAATCGACCCCTGCGTGGATGAATCGTCATGCCTCCCTGAGAATCCAGAGTGTGAGTCTATCCTGTGTTGCCAAATTGAGGAAAATAGAAGTGTCTCATCCCTGCTAAGCCTGGTTATACTATTGCACCTGTCTGGAGCTGCTCTGGGGTGTTCATGTATGGATTCCTATGGATTGTGGTGGACATGTATTGTTTGTTCCTGTGTGGCTTGTTGGCCAGTTTGTACAACACTCTCTCTAGGTGAGAGAGGTGGTTGAAGTTGGAATATTAGGTTGTTGGGCCTGTGAGCGACTCCCTCCAGGTGAGAGAGTGCGCAGCGGAAGGTGAGAACTCCTGGAAGGAACCTTGTAGCTGCCATAGAGCCTGGAGACTTCCAGTCCAGCCTGTTCCTATAACCCAAGGCAAGGGAGATTAGCAGCCGAAGGACTGCCCAGGTGACAGAGAAGGTGTGTACTCCTGGGGTGGAACAGGCATGTGGGGAATGAGGGTCTGTGGGAAGTGAGTGTGGGAGGTTCCTTGGAGAGAATCCCTTCCTTGTGGTTGTGTGTTGTTTTCTCTGTAACCTTAGCCTAGCCTAGATTTCCTTGCCTTGGGGTGGAGCTTAGTCCCAGCTCAGGGGTGACCCACTGTTGAGCTGATGAGCAGTGTGGTCTAAGGCTGGGAGGTTTGTGGAAGGCCTGCACTTGGTTGGTGGATTCTACCACTGTTAAAAGATAAGTATCTGATTATGTTTTAATCATGTTTTGCATGACTCTATTGATTATGATATCATGATTTTCACTGTGTATATGAATTAGTATGAAATGCTATGGACTGTTAATTATGGCAGTAACTCATATGAATACTCTGTGTAGAATGTGTTTATTTGTTTAAATGCATGAGATTTGTAATACCTGTATGAGTTATGTGCAAAGTAGTGTTATAAGTTTTCTTTTAAGAGTGATTAAACCTTGGTAGCCAATAAAAGGTGTGCTACAGTTTGGTATCAGAGCGATTAAACAAAGTAGTAGAAAAGGTGTGCTACAGTTTGGTATCAGAGCAATTAAACAAAGTAGCAGAAAAGGTGTGCTACAATTTCACTAGGTATTCTTGAATAACCCCTTTTTGTATGGCTCTCAAAGTAGTTATTGTTCTTGTTGTTGGCTCTGCAATTTACAGCTTTATGTCCAAAATTATTGCATGCATAAGATAAACCAAAAAATATAGTTTGATACCTGGTAGTTGATGATCTTATGAAAGGAGGTGCTCTTATGAATCCTTCTTCTTCTTGAGGCATGTCTATCTATTGTTGATTCTGAAATCTAAATCTTCTCGGTGGAGGAGTGTCCCTTTAATATTCCTTGTATATCTTTTTATCCCCTTTGATTGATTCTGCATAAATCCCTTTTCTGTCTGATTGTATCGAAGTCCAAACTTGTCAAGATAATATTTTTGACTATTGATAATTTCATCTAGAACTTTTGAGCTATTCTGCATATTTTTCTTTTGAATATCCTTTCTTAGTGTGACAATCTATGCTTCCAGGTTTCCAATGATCATGTCCTTTCCTTCTAGTTGTTCTTTGAGTGCTTCTTCAATTATTTTATCTTCTTCTATTTGAACCTTCAATTTTTTGATCATTTGTTCTAGTTCTTGAGTGTCTTTTTTCTTATCTAGTTATGCTTGTAGTTTCTTGTTTTTCTTCTTTTCTTTTCTGATAACTTCTATGGCACTCATTAATTCTTCTCAGAAGTCAACTTATGCCTCTTCAATTTATTATTCATATGCTTCTTCATATTCTTCTTCGAAGTCTTCTTTATCAAAGTCTTCTACTGCCATGAATAGATCTCTCCCTATTTAACTGTCACTGACTTCATCTTTATCTGATGATGAGATGTCTTCTTTGGTGAAAAAGTTTTTCTTGAAAACTTTTTTTGTAGTTCTTTTACGTTTATATGTTTGTCTTCCTTTTGAGTAACCTTCATCATTTCTCTTTTTCTTATGAGGATATTTGTTAACAAAATGACCAATACCATCACAATTAAAACAAATTAAAGGAATCTTACCTCTGTAATTACCGTTGGTTCCATTGTTCAGTCTTTTGACGAAGTTGGCCACTTCTTCATCATCTTCCGAGACATAGTTGTTGCAACTATATTCTTCTTGTTCCTTTTTCTTTTTCATTGATCTTTTGGATGCTTTGAAGGCTGCTTCTTTTACATCTGGATTTTTTTGTTCAGTTCTCATCTCATATGTTGTGAAGATTCCATGCAGTTCGTCCATGCTTATTGAGTTTAGATCTGATCTTTCTTTTAGTGTTGATATCTTAGGGTTGAATCTCATAGGAAGAGATCTTAGTACCTTTTGAACAATTACAGATTCTTTGATTTCTTATCTCAATCCTATGATTGCATTCACTGTTTCATCGACTCATAAGAAGTAGGCTGTGATATCTTCATCTTCCTTCATTTTTAGTTTTTCGAACTGACCTCTATAAGTTTGAAGATTTGCTGCTTTGACTTTTGAATCTCCTTCATAAATATTTCGAAGCTTGTCCCAAATCTCTTTAGCAGATTTACAATGTGCAACTTTGGTTAATACCATATCACTGAGACCATTCAAAAGTGGATTTATGGCTTTGGAATTATTCTCATCGAGTTTCATTGCTTTGTCATTTGTTGGTAGAACTGCTGGTGTTTTGTATCCATCTACAATTGATTGTGAAACTTGAAATCCCTGTGCCTGTATATATGTCTTCATCATTATGCTTCAAAAAGCATATGTTTGCCCATCAAACTGTGGTATTCCATTTTTATACGAGTTGGTACTCTCCATGATCTACCTTTCAGTGGTTAAACTAATTTCTGAAGGATCCTACTCTGATACCAATTGTTGGATTACTGAGAGGGGGGGTGAACTGGTAATAGTGTAATTATAATCCTTTTTTTTCAAATGTTATATCAATGTAGAATTATTATCCAATAATGAGAAGTAAGAAATAAACAATCACACACATACACAGTACACCAGTGTTTTACGTGGAAACCCAAATTGGGAGAAAACCACGGAATATTTTTTCTTATATCTCTTGAAGAATTACATTCATTGGAAGCACCAACTTCCTTTGTTTCCCAACTGCAACTGGAAGGAGGCTCCAACCCCCTAGTTTATCAGGCTACGACCTGAGGGAAGCTCCAACTCCCCAATTCTCTGGCTACAACCAGAAGGAGGCTACAACCCCCAATTTTCTCTGGCTACAACCGGAAGGTGTCTACAACCACATGTTCCTTCCCCGGCCTGCCACCCGAAAGTAGAAGTAGAATGATGGAACCACTGTCACACTATCACTGTGAGATATACCATTGTAAATCTGTACCACTAAATATGAACCATGCATCAACCATGCATCAACCTGTACCTCAACCTGTAATCAACCTGTACCATAAACAAGTGCATCAACCATGCACCAACCTGTAATCAACCTGTACCTCAATGTCTAATCAACCTGTACCATAAACAAGTGCATCAACCATGCACCAACATGTAATCAACCTATACCATAAAAAAGTGCATTCAACAATGTACTAAGTATGTACCAATAATGTGTCAACCACTTATCAACTATGACTCATCAATATGTACCAACATCATCAACTATACACCTCATGTATGTGTGCCAACTCATCAACTACTTGTCTCAACCATGTACTCAACATGTACCACAACCAAAATCCCTCATCAATTTCATCATAAAAATATGATATGTAACTCTATAATAGACCTGGTGTATATGATCACATTCTTGCAAACATTCCTTAACTTTAAAAACAAGAGACTAGCATTTTCATCAAATTTTTCTTTAGTCTCACATGCCTAGTTTTGGATTAGTCAACAACCCTAACTAGAAGTAATCATAACTTTGAACCTATAATGTATAAAGATATTAAAATGATACACAATGTTCTTCAGTGTTTTTTATGCAATTCCTCCAAGTTTCACTACTTGGAACCTCTCAGAAAAGGAGTTATAGCAAAAATGGCATACCTTACTAAATTCTGGATTATTCTAGAGAGTGATCTTGTAGGGCGTGCCTCGCAAAAAATATTTGATGAAATGATATGAAACAATTACATAGAATAATAAAGACTATACCCTAACCAACACATTTTGTCTCACTAAATTTGGATCTTTTATGAAGAATTTATGACATTTTTTACCCGAAACACTTGATTTTGACTAGTTTTAGGACTGGCCACAAACCTTATTTTCCACGGAGTGTAACTCCCAAAATACAACGACCCACAAGCTATATTTTTTACCATAGATACTTGGATATGTTTTCTCACTTTCATAGCAATTTCTCAATCTGAATCATTATATAAACAAATTTATAGTGAAAATGGTGAGATGACCTGTAAATAACATACCTTAGAAAGCACCATCAAAATAATTTATCCTTCCTTGCATTTCGGCCTTCTTTTCTTCACCTTCTCTCATAATTCCAGTTTAGATATCCTTGGTTACCTTAGACACATATATATATTCAATATTCTCAAGTTTGATTCAAATGACAGAGCACTGCCTCTTATTTATACTCTCCAAGTAGCTTCCTTGAAAACATCTTCTAGGTCACTTGGCCCACTTTCCTTATTTTAGGGTTGGGTCCACTTCTAATTTCTCCATTAAATTTATGATTGAAATAATTTATTTTGTATTCAATTTCAATTATAATACACTCATCACTTCACTTTATTATTTATCTTTTAAAATCTCTTAAACCACTTTGACTACTTTGAACTTTTGGGGCTTCTAGATGACATATGAAGGTCCTCCAACTTTGTAAGGCCATAACTCTCAAACCGTGAGGAGTTATGTGATTTTCGACATACCAATAGAAATGGAATTACATGACATGTACTATCCATATAGAATAGTATTATCTGAAAATATATCATAACTCATACCGTTACCCATCAAACAAACTTGGGTCCACTACCCAAACCTGGGGTCTCCAACTTTTCATCTCCATAACTCTCTGACCGTGAGGAATTATGTGACGTTCCACATACCACTGGAAATGACATGAAAAGAAATATCCATATAGGATATTTTCCTTGACAAATTCATTTTCCTTCATCTCATTATTCTACAATTAAGCATGGGTTCTCTTACTCCACAAAGCGTCTTCCCGTGAGGGCTTTCACCATAAGGGGACCACTTTGGAGTTCTTCCATATTTACTTCTTATCAACCACGAGAAAACAATAATGAGTCATATTTACATCAAACAATATTGGGTCCATTACCCAAACCTTTCTGCTATGGGGATTTCTTCAAGGGTTGACATCAATAACAACCAACCTTAATCAATAGTTACTGTTACATTAATTGTTATGTTAATTAACATATTAATCGCCTTGTTATTTCCATATTACTTGTTATGGTAACAGTCATGTAATTTTCCTTGTCATTGCTGAATAATAGTTATGTTAATTGTTATGTTACTTGCCTTGCTATTTTCTATATTAAATTGTTGTGTAACAAATATGTAATTGCCTTGTTATTTTGCTACATCAATGTTATTAGTTGGTCGTTTCCTTCTCAATTGTAATAGACGGATAGTGTGGTTAGTTCGGTCAATATAGCTAGACTAAATGTTGATATTTAATGTTCCTAAGTGCTATAATGGTAGATTTCTACTTTAAGAATGTTCATGTTGTTATTCAAATTTATGGCTAGTTAGATGGAGATTTGGATTAATATAGAATTGTCCTTTTAGGTTGTAATAATGATTAAAATTAGTATGGTGAGTAAAGACTAGATTGCAAATTTTAGACTTGCTAAATTGATTATAATTGAGGTTAGATTATATTTATAATTATAGCTCTAGTATTGATTGCTTAGGCTTGCTAAATTGATTGTTTTAACATTAAATTAGCGGGTGCATTAATGACTAGTTGTAACTTGACATGCCCCGTTAGAATGGAACCCATGTTAAATTAGAATGTAATCATGGACCGGTTAGCTTGGGTGATTGGTGGGGTCAGGGAAATTGTTGTGTGGGTTGGTGTCACCCCTTGTCTTTGTTCTTTTGTGTGTCTTCGACCTTTCAGGTGGGGGTAGGTACAGTCTCCCAGCTAGTGTTTGATTCCTAGCCCGTCGAAGTTTTCTAGAGTCCTTGGTTCGGATGGATTATGTTTGTGCCAAGTTTATTGACGTGTCTATCACTTGGGAACAACATGATTCCTCATGCAGGGATCATGGCACACCCTATGGGTTAGTGGCGAATGATCTCTTGGTTGGAGTCGATGCCTACCATGTGAGTGTGGGTGAGCATCGTATGTTGACTTGGGCGCATACGTTAGTTCACGCACCTTGAGGTTCTAGTCTTGTTCGTCAATGTGGTTATGTCGGGAAGGGGAAGTTTTCCCTTAGCATGTAGGCATGTCTTGTTGCGTCGGGCGGTTAGTCATTACTCCTAGTTTTTTGTGCATGTTTTCCTGGTTTCCCTTATGCCAGTGTGTGGTGTCGTAGTTTCTTGTTGCATGGGTTGTGTGCTTCTATTCATCGTATGTGGTGTCATAGTTCCCTATTTCCTTCTTTCCCCTTATTTCTTAAAAACACATAAAAATAAAATAAAATAAAAATTGGCTTAGCCCGTGGCCTTAACGTTGAGGTTGTCACAAGTAGTCTCAATCACATGAAGAAATCCATTGAATACTAGGTGAATATGACCTGGGACCTACACCAATAAATCCAAAATCAATGGGGCAAGTGTCGGAAACATTGGGGTAAAATTAACAAAGTAATGAAAGATGTCGGTCTCCCCGAATTCGGCACCCCATGAATTCACCAACCTGAGCATTGTGTTCAAGACGCACTCCATACAAGATTCACTTTGGGCGTCGAAGAGTGTGCAAAGGTCACTGATACAAAGCTAGGGCAAGTGCAATAATTCGCAGGACACCTGATCAGAGCTTGAGCCATGCTGCAATAGCTGAACTCCATTTTGGTAAAGTACCGAATGCATGCAGTGGATATCAGAGGAGTATATGTTGCCCCTATGGAACAACACAGGTTCCCATGGGTTCAAACCTGTGAAGATCTATTTATCAACTGGTCTAAATATGAAAGAAGTCACCCTTTTCAAGAGACATCTTAGGTGGATTGTTGAAAGAAACTGTTGGATGATCACGCCACATGGGAAATTTTGTTTACCCTGAATTGTATTTAGCCATTAATTGCAGTTGAATTTTAGATTATAAATAGAGACATCGACCGATTAGTGAAGGGTCGATGGTTGTTGTAAGAACTGTTTCTTTTTTGTTTTGTTGATAATTATTTTGAGACTGCTATGAATTGAGAAGTCCTTTTGGACCAAAGACAAGCTATTTTCATCAAATGTGTATGATTGGAGTTGGAGAAGAATTACTTCCTATCCTATTCCATGAATGATGTAGTAAATGAGTAAGAGCAATCGATTATGTTGTCAAGTTATCTGGTGCAATGTTTTGGTGTTCTTTTCTCTAATGATTAAGATAAATCGTTATGTTGTTATGTAATGAATTATTTTTCTTGCCATGATCTTCGTTACATATGTGTTTTTCTTTCTGTTGGTTAGATTCTCAGGAAGTAATTGGATGCTCATTTTGTTAATGTATTATTACTAGGACCTTTGGTATAGAATTATTGTCTACATGTTTGAGCAGCGGGTTATCCCAAGCTCAGCCCCTTCCCAGTAGTTGAAATTCAATCATGTTGCTTGTCAAGTTGGCTTATGCTGGCTTGTGTCTCTCAAACCAGTCCCACTCAAGAGAAAATATGTAAAAGAACGGTCCCACCTGAAGGGAGAACCTTCACAAGAAAACACAAAGCCCATCGATAAATTGGCCAGATTGCAAGATCTGGAGAACCATTCCATCTCAAACGTTGCAGAGTCTAATTGGGCCTCGGTGGCGGGTTTGGTTCATGTTGTTGAATCAAGGGATTTAAGACCCATCAACACTATGCTCATCTGCAAGAAGCCCATTACAAGAGGCCAAAACTTCCTTATAAGCATAAAGTATTAAACCCTAAGAGACAAAACCCTTAAAGATCCAAATCCCTAACCCTAGAATATGAGGTGACGAAAGGAATGCAACTCTCAAGGAAACTCATTGATACATCAATTTCTTGTAGTTACAATTTTTACAAAAAAAATCCATTTGGTTCATTTCTTGGACTTTTACAAATCTTAGTCCATGCTCTATGTGTTTTTCAAGCTTCAAAATCAAATATCATGAGGTTATATCCACTGCCAAAAATGCATGGGAAATGGCCAAAAAATGTATTGAAAGTTTAGGACCTGCAAAGTTGTAGTAGAAGAATTAGGATGTAGAACCACTCTAAGTTGATGGAAGAGGTAGGTAGCTACGAATCTACCTAGATCATTGAATAAAGAAGGAAACTAACACATGTTCCTAGAGTTTCATGCTCTTAAAAAGTTGATGCTCAAAAAACAATTCTCGTCCCAATGATTGATGACCTCTTGGATGAGCTTCATGGTGCCCAATTTTCCACTAAACTAGACCTTCGCTCCAGATATCAGCAAATTAGAATAAATGAGGTAGAAATTCCTCACCTTTTCGCCTACACACCTAAAGAAAATTATGACTTTTGGGTGATACATTTTGGTCTTTCCGATGCTACATCCCCTTTTTAGAGTCTAGTGAACAAAATATTTTGGCCCTTTCTACACAATTTTTTGCTTGTTTTCTTTGAGATATTTTTATTTATATAAAACCTTTGGAGGCACATGTGGCATGTGTTGATCAAGCCCTATTAATCTAAGATAACCAATTGTTCCTTAAACATTCCAAATGCACTTTTTAATTCTTTTGAAGTGGATCACTTGGGTCACATAGTCAGTAGAACAAAGGTGTGAGTGCATCCCATGAAAATTGAGGATATGGAAGATTGGTCACACCCAAAGAATCTAAAAATATTATGTGGTTTATTATGTCTTATTGTATACTATGAAAAAATTGTGAAGGAAAATACTATAATCATGACCACATTAAAATCCTTGCTCAACAAGAATTGTTTTGTGTGGAATGATGTAGTAGAGAAGAGCCTTCATGCCCTAAAGGAAGCGATGTGCACTAATCTAGTCTTAGTGGTTCCCTACTTCACTAAGACCTTCATTATGTAATGTTATGCCTCTAGAAAAAATATTAGAGGAGGAAGACAATCCCAATGTGTCTTTTGAACTTGTGCAATACAAGACAAAATCCATCAAATATGACTTTGTGATACAAGATAAAATCCATCAACTATGATTTTGTGCTAAAAGAAAAAATCCATCAATTATGACATTGTGCTAGAAGACAAAATCCATCAACTATGAAATGTCACGAACCATTTCCTACATGTTCATACTGAATCCTATGCAAGAAATTCTTGTCCGAGTTACATTTATCAACACTCCCTCTTAGCGTGGAAGGAATTCAGCACCAATCCAAGTTTATCTCCATGTTATTCAAACTTCCCTTTTATTAAGGGCTTGGTCAGAATATCATATAAATTTTGATCTATGCAAATATATCGGAGCTTCATAACTACTTTTGAATCATGTCTTGTATGAAGTGATATTTGATCTCTACCTTCTTGGAATTATCATGAAACATTGGATTCTCAGAGAGTTTGATACAATTCTTATTATCACGGTAAATCATTATGGGGTTCAACTCCTAATCAAACAATCCTGCAAGTAAATTGTGAAGCCACATGGCCTCACAACTAGTGGTACTAGTTTCCATATACTCTACCTCTGTTGAGCTAAGTTCCACATAAGTCTACTTCCCACTGAACTAGGATATCACTGCTAATCCCAAGCGAAAGAAGCACCATGAGGTGATCTTCTTGTATATTTCAATGACAACCCAATCTGAGTACCTATATCACTGCAATGTCACTTCTCCATCTCTTAGATATCTCATACCATACTCTATTGTGCCCCTCAAATATATGAGCAAATGTTTTGTTGCTACCTAATGCTCTTGCATCGGCTCCACCATGAACTCGCTCAAGGTGTTCGTTGTAAAACATATATTTGGCCTAGTGTTGAATACATACATCAAGGAACATGTCAGTTTCCAATATGATGTGGGATCCACAAACTCTAAATATGAATTTTTCACCTCCTTCAAAATAAAGATCATGGGTGTGGCCATATGTTTGCATACATCCATCTGAAACCTCTTTAGGCTCTCAACTGCATACTACCCTTCCCGAGGAATATTTCCCATGGTCTCTGGAAAACCTCCAAACCCAAGAAGTAATGCATCATCCCAATGTCCTTCATCTCAAAATTAGCTACAAAATATACTTTACATCATGTGATGAGATTCTCTACACTTATAAGAAAAATGTCATCTACATACAACAAAACAAGCAGATCAGTCCCAAAAATATATATAATATAGGTTAGGATTTTATTCACTTTTGGTGAAACCCATGCTCAACAAGTATCCATCAATCCTGGAGAACCATGCTCTTGATGCCTACTTAGGTCCACACAAGGATTTCTTAAGCTTGCAAACATGGGACTCTTTCCTTTTTACCTCAAATCCTTGTGGTTTCTCTATGTACATTTCTTCCTCAGTGGTCCCATTAAATAAATTTGTCTTCACATCCATCTAATGTATCCTCCATCCCATAAATGAATATAAAGATATAATTTCTCTGATGGAAGTGTACCTAGCGACTCAAGAAAATGTCTCCTCATAGTCCACTCCCTCTTTTTAGGAGAACCCTCTTGTCACAAACCTCACCCTAAACTTCTCGATATTGTTATTTGTAGCATTCTTGGTTTTGTAGAGCCACCTGGAAATTAATATTGACTTCCCCACTTGTATTGGAACTATGTCCCAAAAAACATTCTTCACAATGGAGGTGTACTCCTCCACCATGCCATCCTACCAAACCTGTTGATTTATTGCCACTAGAAGGCTCTGAATCTAAGATGTTCATCATCAATGCCATGTAGTTTGGAAACTTCTTAGGAGGATTTATCTCCCTAAATGTCCTCATACAAATCTCAACATACTCATGAGAATACCTCAAGGTTTGAGTGAATCATCGAGGTCTCCTAACAAAACTTGAATGGGTTGTTGTCTCCTCCTCCTCTCCTGAAGGTTGTTGTCCTAAAATGGGTGATTGTGGTTGCACTTTCCTAATGACTACTGTCCTAAATTGGTTTTCTCTCAAGTGTACCTCAAAATATTAAGGCTTCTCTATGTATACTTCTTGCTCAATTACTCCATTGAGAAAAGTAGTCTTTACATGCACAATCTTTGGAGAAAGATGTGCTCTCTTGGTTATCTGTTGGTTCTAGCGTTGCTTCTGGAATCATTTTATCTAGCAAAGGTTATGGTGCTCAGGGGTGGATGTGTGCTTATGGTTGGGTGAAAATATTGTGATAGTGTCTATGGTTAAACGAGCACATCGAATATTTTAACAAATATAGACTGGATAACCAAAAATGAGAAAATAACTCACTTCTAGTTTCACACTAGTGAATGCCTCCTATAATGTCTTGTGTGAGGACACATGTTTTAGATGTATAATTTTGTGTTGAATACTTCTGCCCAAAGAAACATTGACAATTCCTGGTCATGAATCATGGCCTTATCATCCCCTATGATGGATCAATTATTCCTCTCTGCAACTCCATTCTGTTGTGGGTTGCATGGAACAATCATCTCCCTCTTGATCCCTTCCTCCTTGTGTTAGGACCCTACAATGTACCTTTTTGCTCACACTTTTTGCTACCATTACACCCTTGTTTCACTCAAATTTAAACTCACATTATCACCTTACCCTATCGTCCCAAAGGTATACAACGTCTCTTCTCTTTACTATATGTTTAATCTGTTTTGCATATAATTTTACATTACTCTCGTACTTAACCGTTGATCAGAAATGTATAAGTGTTGAAACAGTTCGAACTGCAGATTAGCATTGAGGCCTGTTACTAAAATAGTCAAAGCACGCAAACCCTGTGGCTAAAACAGTCTGTGGACTACGATGCTGAAACAACAACTCACACAGAAGAAGTTGTTACACTCTCTGTGGACTACGATGCTGAAACAACAACTCACACAGAAGAAGTTGTTACACTCTCCGTGGTCCACGATGTTGAAACAACAACTCACACAGAATAAGTTGTTACACTCTATGTGGTCTACGATGCTGAAACATCAACACAAAGTTGTTACATTGACCACAACAGCCGCACCTTGATCCAGAATTAACCATCGTTGTCGCATGACCACGTGCTGAAACAGTCAGAACGCAAATCTCGTTGCTGAAACAGCCCGCGATTTGCGATGCTGAAATAATATACAACAACAGTAACGAGAAGACAAATAAAGAAGTTATTACTCCAGCTGAAACAGCAACACCCACTCAGCACCTTTTCAACTATTGTAATAGCATTCTGTTGCAGGAGACTAGGATATCACATTCTAGTATAGAGAGTCGATCTGACTAAGAATAGGACTCATATGTACACATGTAATTGGATGATCAAATTGTATCGAGGGGATTCTCCTCTTTAAATAAGAGGAAATCATCATTAGAGAGGATCTTCTTTTTAGCTAAGAAAGGATTTTACAGAGAGGGACGTGTTTTACTTCAGATTGTAATATGATATAGTTGACAGATGAATAAAAGACTGTTCTGATCATTTCTCTCTAGTTCCTTTCGTTTCAGGGGAATATTGTGAGAAGGGAGGTCCCACCTTATTCACAAAATTCACCCATTGACTTTGTAGTGTCTTAGTGTTATTTATGTTTATGCCTTGATTAAATTCTGTTTTGCTGAAACACTATTGAACTCTGTTGTGTTGAAACTCTGCTTTACTGGTTGTTACATTGTTTTCATATAATTCATGTTTGGGTAACTGTTGATCATTCTAGTTAGCAATCTTGTTTGGTGAATTTATGAAAGCGTGATAATCAGGGATAGGTGTTGAAGGTTCCTGCTTGGGGAATAGGGTATTGTTCTCTGTTAAGAGATAGTTAGTCTTCAGTGTGTGTCAATCATTTCAGTTAGCAATGAGTTCATAAAAGTGTGATGATCAGAAACAGGTGTTGAAGGTTCCTGCTTGGGGAATAAGGTCATGTTCTCTGTTAAGAGATAGTTAGTCTTCAGTGTGTATCAATCATTTTAGTTAGCAATGAGTTCATAAAAGTGAGATGATCAGAAACAGGTGTTGAAGATTCCTGCTTGGGGAATAGGGTCCTGTTCTCTGTTACAGAATAGCTGGTCTTTCCTTTTTCAGTATCATGAAAATATTTCTTTCTTAAGTTGTTATTTCTTAATGTAATCCAGGATTCTTTGGACAATTACTTATTTAAACATTGAACTCTGAAATAGGTAGATTACTTTCCTGTAATTCAAGTTAGAACTTCAGTTTGTTCAAGGCAAGGTGTGATTAATATATTTTTACTACAACTCTAGGTTGCTTTTGATATTGAGCATATATAGTGTGTGATTACCTTTGAAATAAACAGACTTCCCTGGGTTGACAATTTATGTAGCACTTGATTGTTTAGTTAAATAAGCAATTATAGTGACCAACATTTTGGCGTCGTTGCCGGGGAAGGTAATTATAGATTTCAAAAGCACTTATGATTTTTTAGATACAAAGATTGCATGAAAGGACGCGGAGACCCCAAAGACACTGACCCTACAGGTGGCAGAGGCAGAGGAAGAGGAGGAAGAAAGACTTATATTGACGAGATTATATCAAAGTCTGAATCTGTTGCTCAACGACCAAACTCTCGAAAACCAAAATCCCAACCTTCATTTCAAGCAAAATTTGAAATGGGGAAAGAAGTTTGGAGTCCTGAGACAGTCGAGAAACCAGCAGGAAACATTGAGGACAGAGCAAGTGCAGCAGGGGAGAAGACAGAAGAAAACATGGATGAGTACAATGAAGAATTGCATCATGAAGAACAGGCAGGTCCTGAAGGAGAGGTAAATGATGAAAACTCTTTCTCCACATTAG
>ML779207.1:676958-687856 GCA_009831015.1 Picea engelmannii | reverse complement strand
ATTCTCTCCCTATGAATTAGTTTATGGAAAAAGTGTTGTCTTTCCTGTGGAATTTGAAATCAAAACCTTAAGGACTGCTTTAGCTATCAACCTTGATTTGACAGATGCACAGACAGCTAGGTTGCAGTAGCTTAATGAATTGGATGAAAAAAGACTAGATGTCATTCATAAGACAACCATGATTCAACAGCAAAGATCAAAATGGCATGATAGAACTATAAAAAATAAGCAGTTCCAAAAAGGTAATTGGACCCTACTGTATGATTCTCGGTTTAAAGAATTTCAAGGGAAGCTACGTACAAGATGGCTTGGACCTTATGAGGTAGACATTCTTTTCCCCAATGGAACAGTAAGGCTCCTCACAATCGATGACTCTAAAACACCGTTACTTGTAAATGTTCATCAGCTCCGTCTGTACCAGCACCCCATTTCCAAGGAAGATTTTAAGGCCACATGTGTGGAAGACTCTCATTACCTCTTTTTAGAGGGGGCTCCTACCCCTCATTGCAATTAATTCTTTTTAATTTAATTTTTTTAGTATTAGATTAGATTTCATTTACTAATAATCCCTGTCAGGAAATAGCATGTTACAATTGACTTTTGCAGATTCTCGATCAAAGCAAAGGCCTACTAAGAAAGGACGATCTTACTCCAAGAAGAGCCAACTTTCCCCATTGTTGAAACACCATTGTTCAGCAACTTTTTGCTCTTTCTTCATTGCTAAAACACCATTGTTCATCAATTTTTTTGACTTTCTCCATTGTTGAAACACCACTGTTCAACAACTTTGTGCCTTTTCCCCACTGCCGAAACACCACCGTTCCACAATTTCTTGCCCTTCTTCTCCCATCGCTGAAACACCATTGTCCAACAACTTTTCGCCATTTTCCCCATTGTTGAAACACCACTGTTCAACAACCTTTCACCAATTTCCCCATTGTTGAAACGCCATTGTTCAGCAACTTTTCACCAATTTCCCCATTGCTAAAACACCACTGTTCAGCAACCTTTCAACATTTTCCCATTGCCGAAACACCACTATTCCGCAATTCTTCACATTTTCCCATTGACGAAACAACACCATTCAACAATTGTTTCGCCCTTCTTCCTATGGCTGAAACACCACTTCCTCAGCAGTATTCTGCAACATCACTCTTCAGCAAACATTTCTCTATTCTTCCTATGGCTGAAACACCAACTTTTCAGCATTCTCTGTCAATAATCTTTTGAGCTCTCATACTATTTTGTCTTTCCAGTCAACAAATCCTTGATACAATTCCTCTAACAAATCAAAAGTCTCTGCCATGGCCACTGCAAAACTATTATGGATAGGCACTATATTTTGTTTGAAGTACGAATCAAAAGGTAAAGGTGAGGTATGTAAATTTTATATGTAAATACAATTAAGCTATAGTTAATGAGAAGATTCCAACTCATTATTACCACTCATGTAAAATCATTATTATCCGCACTTGAGGGGGGGGGAGGAAATATCGAACTTTTATACCATCATTTCACACGAATCAACCACCATCATTCCTTTTTACCATCCTTTCGTTTGTTTCACCACCATTTGCATGCCTTCACCCAAAAAACTCACTCTGCACAGAAGTGGTTACTCGACTCTTTGACAGTGTATTTTACTGAGCTGTTAGCTATGGGAGGCCCTATTATACGGTACGAACCCGCCACGACAGCCCTGTTAGAACTGTATCCAGAAGCTTATCAAATTTTTCTGCAGGCAGGATGGCTCGGTTATTTTTAGAGGCTCCAGGGATTTGATCAACAACAGGTTCTGCAATTTGCTCGAAATCTCCAAGAAGATCATTCCATTGTTCAAGGGGTTCGGATTCCAGTCACATAAGAAGATATAATTCAGGTTTCGGATATCCCTACCAATGGCATTCGCTTGTTCAGCTGCAAACATATCATCCTGAATGCCCAACAAGATTTCCTCTTGCCAGGGGAACAAATTGAACCTAAAGGCCAGAGTGTCTGACTCAGTTCGTTGTCGCCTCCATGGTCGAAAGTTGTAAAATTCGTCAAACACTACCTTACTTGCGAAGGCCGATACCAGGTAGTCTACCAGCACGATTTTGTCCTGTTGTCTCATTTATGACATGCTAGATTGGTGAACATTCCTTATTATCTGCTCGGATGTCTCAAAAATATGTCTCACTACTATAAAAAGGATAAAGATCCTGCCCTTTCACTCACCCATCACCGTCTCGTTCAACTACTTATCCAAAAGGATTTTGCCCAACAAAACCCTCCACTAAACAACCCACCCATAGATCCCCAAGAAGCTGTTGAAATTCCTGAAAATATTCAGGAACAACAACCACAAAACCCTCCAGACCCTCCAGAAGTGCCTAACAGTCCGCCTATAGACCCAATCAATCCAATTAACTCCCCTACCATACCAAGCCCGCCCCACATTTTACCAAAATCATCCACTCCTGCCGTGCATATCCTTAGTGATGATTCTGAACCAGACAATTCTCCCTGTCCCATCACTGAGGAAAATCCCCCACGCAAACGAAAGCAAATTCCCTTCTTTCCGCCCTTTTTACAAAGAAAACGAACAAGGGCCTCAACAAGGGCAGCCACCACTGCCACTGCCCTAAATCCCCAACCCATCTAGTTAAAACCCCGTGCACCTTCAACCTCCCAAATTCCAGAATCTTTACCTATTCCACCCACGGGCACTGAAACACAAGAACCAGAGGCCCAGTATGTTGCGACATCATCCGTTTCAAATTTAGTAGCTGAAACACAAGAACCAACTACTCATTCGGTAGCTGAAACACAAGAAACAACTACTCATTTAGTAGTTGAAACACAAGAACCAGCTACTCATTTAGTAGTTGAAACACAAGAACCAGCTACTCATTCAGTAGCTAGAATGCAAGAACCAACTATAGTTGTCACACAAGAACCAGCTACAGCTGAAACACAAGAACCAGTTGCTGATATTGTTATTGAGACATAGGAATCAGATGCCCAGGGTGCAGCAACATTACTTTCTTTACATCAAGAAGCTGGAACACAAGGATCGGTTGTCGATCATGTAGCTGCTCCAAAAGAACCAGCTAGTGCGACTGTGACTGCTACACGAAAACTAGTCACCCCTCAACCAGAACCAACAATGGCCTCTATCCTACAATAAAATGAGTTCCTAAGGTATGAATTGGAAACCTACAAGCAAGATCTAGCCATGGAAAAGGAATCCTATGAGAAGGAACTTAAACTGTACACTCTAGCTCGCATAGAAACCATGGCCGAGGGAACTACAGCAGAGAATCCGTGTAGAGAATATATGTGTAGTCAATGTGGGGACATCTACTATCAAGCAGGCTACAAAGTAATTCAAATTCCAATGCCAGGAGCTTCCCCTGCACCTTTGAATTTTGCAGTCAAAGAAGAGCACCCTGTTGTTACACAAGAACCAGCAGGACCTTCCAAAATTAAAAATGAACCCTGGCCTACAACAAATGTCAAATCTGAAACCCCTGCTTTTGTTAATGAAGATGTACAAACATTGCCTATTGATGAATCTGCCCCTCCCAGCCAGATCAATACCCACACCTTTGTGGAACAAGCCACTCAGACCCTACCTCAGCCTACTACTTGCAACGCTGAAACACAAACTCAGCCATGGGATGAGCAGGCAATAATAGACAAATGGAAAAAAGAGTCTGTTGTTACACAGGCCAAAAGCCTACAGCAACACAGACAAATCTGGATAAACCATATCTATTCAAACCGGGAAGCTTTGGAGAAAACACGTCAGGAATATTGTCCCTATAAGAAACAGAATAAAGAACTAAAAGGTAGATTTCTCCTAATATTTGACTTGGCACAAAAGTTGTTGGCTGCAAGGAAACCATCTTGTAATTACTCTCTATTCCTCATGGAACGACTTACATTGTTTCAGATTAAATCAATCAAAGAAGGCAGACCCCATGCAGTGTTACATCCAGTAGTTTTAGTTAAACCTTTGCAGAAGCCTCTGCTATGGATCACCACCTCCTCTGTGAGGCATATTTTCATAATGAGGCCATCCCTGAGAACCAACAGCTTAACATTAACCCTCTTGTTGGTGACATCCAGATTCGGGCACTCACCTCCTTCCTCAACAATCAGATTATATCGCAGAATGACTTCCTAGCTACCAAGCATAATGAGGATAATCGTCTTCCCTGGATAAGGCCAGAACCACAAAATGTTGCCACCTTTGTTACAGAGTATTATCAGTTTTTAAAGAAACCAGGGATGACTCAACACATTCAGCAATTACAAACATCAGTGTTTCAGGAGTGTCAACATTTCATTAAATCCAAAGAGATTGCTGCCCTACAGGCAAATAACATGTTTTGGCAACAATCTACTGAGAAAAGACAGAAACACAATCCGTTTAGCCCCACTAATCTTGAGATAGCAATATCCAAGGTACCTAGCTACATCAAGTGTGTTAAGCAATATGTTGAAAGATGGATAGGGTATCAGTTTCATTTTCCTATCCTCTGGATGCTAGTAGAGAAATATCAAGTTCACTATAAGTTACCCAAGAAGGCTGAAACAACATCTTGCCAAAGGTTACACTGCGTTCAAGGGTTCAGAGCTCCAATAGACAGCACCTTCCACAGCTATTGCTTGAGTAACTTGCACGCTCAGAGTCGGTATTCATATTCTGATTCAGAGTGAAGTTGCCTGACGACATGCAACATTTTAAGTTGGGGGGGATGTTAGGACCCTACAATGTACCCTTTTTCTCACACTTTTTTCTACCATTACACCCTTGTTTCACTCACATTTAAACTCACATTATCACCTTACACTATCTTCCCAAAGGTATACAACGTCTCTTCTCTTTACTATATGTTTAATCTATTTTGCATATAATTTTACATTACTCTCGTACTTAACCGTTGATCAGAAATGTATAAGTGTTGAAACAGTTCGAACTGCAGATTAGCATTGAGGCCTGTTGCTGAAACAGTCAAAGCACGCAAACCCTGTGGCTGAAACAGTCTGTGGACTATGATGCTGAAACACCAACTCACACAAAAGAAGTTGTTACACTCTCTGTGGACTACGATGCTGAAACAACAACTCACACAGAAGAAGTTGTTACACTCTCCATGGTCTATGATGCTGAAATAGAAACTCACACAGAAGAAGTTGTTACACTCTATGTGGTCTACGATGTTGAAACAGAAACACAAAGTTGTTACATTGACCACAAAAGTTGCACCTTGAGCCAGAATTAACCATCGCTACCGCGTGACCACATGCTGAAACAGTCAGAACGCAAATCTCATTGTTGAAACAGCCCGCGATTTGCGATGCTGAAACAACATACAATAGTAGTAACGAGAAGACAAATAAAGAAGTTGTTACTCCAGCTGAAACAACAACACCCACTCAGCACCTTTTCAACTATTGTAATAGCATTTTGTTGCAGGAGACTAGGATATCACATTCTAGTATAGAGAGTCGATCTGACAAAGAATAGGACTCAGATGTACACATGTAATTGGATGATCAAATTGTATCGAGGGGATTCTCCTCTTTAAATAAGAGGAAATCATCATTAGAGAGCATCTTCTTTTTAGCTAAGAAAGGATTTTATAGAGAGCGATGTGTTTTACTTCAGATTGTAATATGATATAGTTGACAGATGAATAAAATATTGTTATGAGCATTTCTCTGTAGTTCGTTTCATTTCAGGGGAATCTTGTGAGAAGGGAGGGCCCACCTTCTTCACAAGATTCACCCATTAGCTTTGTAGTGTGCTAGTGTTATTTCTGTTCATGCCTTGATTAAATTCTTTTTTGTTGAAACACTATTGAACTCTGTTGTGCTGAAACTCTACTTTATTGGTTGTTACATTGTTTTCATATAATTCATGTTTGGGTAACAGTTGATTATTCTAGTTAGCAATCTTGTTTGGAGAATTTATGAAAGCGTTATAATCAGGGACAGGTGTTGAAGGTTCCTGCTTGGGGAATAGGGTCATGTTCTCTATTAAGAGATAGTTAGTCTTCAGTGTGTGTCAATCATTTCAGTTAGCAATGAGTTCATAAAAGTGTGATGATCAGAAACAGGTGTTGAAGGTTCTTGCTTGGGGAATAGGGTCATGTTCTCTGTTAAGAGATAGTTAGTCTTCAGTGTGTGTCAATCATTTCAGTTAGCAATGAGTTCATAAAAGTGAGATGATCAGAAACAGGTGTTGAAGATTCCTGCTTGGGGAATAGGGTCTTGTTCTCTATTACAGAATAGTTGGTCTTTCCTTTTGCAGTATCATGAAAATATTTCTTTCTTAAGTTGTGATTTCTTAATCTAATCCAGGATTCTTTGGACAATTACTTCTTTAAACATTGAACTCTGCAATAGGTAAATTACTTTCCTGTAATTCAAGTTAGAACTTCAGTTTGTTCAAGGCAAGGTGTGATTAATATATTTTCACTACAACTCTAGGTTGCTTTTGAGATTGAACATATATAGTGTGTGATTACCTTTGAAATAAACAGACTTCCCTGGGTTGACAATTTATGTAGCACTTGATTGTTTAGTTAAATAAGCAATTATAGTGACCAACACCTTGCATAAACCCTCAAAATCCTAGGAGGTATACTCACCCCTAGAGAAAGGGTTCCTTCATTGGTCATTTTGGGAACTGACACCATATAAAAAAAATCCAACCTAGAGTCTACTAGGGAAAACAAACATCACACGCTAAAAATCTAGGAAGCAAGCAAACAAACAAAACATTCTCACAATGAGAACACTAGTTTGTGATGAAATCCAACGTCGCGGGAACAAAGTAAGAAGGGGATGAGATAGAGCGGGCGGAAAAGTTACATTGACAACCTGCTTAACAGACTTACACCTTGGTGCAAGCTCCCACACATAAACGTGGGTATACCCTCCAAGGATCCCGAGTGAGTTTGAACAACATCAATTCTAGGTACCATGAAGACTTGCCCCTCCACAGTCACCTTGTGTAAATAACCTAAAGAGAAAGGCCACTAAGGTTACCAATTACTACAGTGATTCCTAGGGAAACAGTCGATAGTTCGATCCATGCGCAAAGGCAGGGTCTCTAGACAGAAATCAACTTGAAAGGATTCCACTCATCATAGTGGGTATACCTTCAAGCAACCCCTATAATACGTGCAATCTCTACACCAAGACCAACAAAGCAGGGTGAGTAACTCTGCTAGTCTCAATGCGAGCTCGTGATTGACCCTTGTGTGAGAAAGGATTCCCAAGACAAAATGTAGAAAGTGGATTTCAATGCTCCCTAACACAAGATTCTATGTTTGTTTGTAGCTTTGAAAAGTTCTCTTTCACACCTATTCCAAATCCCTACAACTAATATAATGTAGGTTTGCTACCAAAAAATAAAAAAATGTCTATTCAATTTTAATAAGCGCTTTATTTTTAAGTTTTTTGTTCCTCAAAAGGAAAATGGTGTGGACAATATGGTGTTTTGACCGACTCGAAATCTATGCAAAGAGATGAAGATGAAATATTTTCATTTCGATGAAAGCTATGCTACAAGAAGGAGAAAACATTTATCATTCCCATATCCATAATGTCCCAAAATATATTAAACTCATTAATATCAAGATTCTCAAGAAATGAGAAAAAGAGACTGTACACCAATGCACAATTCATGGCCCCCGGGGGCCATGAGGGGGAAATGTTTTCATAATTTAAGATAAAAAATGCCAAGAATCATGCAATTTCACTACTTCAAATGAAAGGAAACCCCCAATCTAGTATAAGGAAAGAAATTACATTTTTTTTTTTGTTTCAAAGAGACACTAAAACAAATAGCAAATCACTTCAAAACAAAAACAACCCAAACTAAGTTTCTCTTCTAACACGATTTTTTCAGAAAAAGAAGTATTCTTTCACTAAACAATTCTAAAGAAAAACAATGCTTTGTAACTGAAAGACACTCAAAGCAAGAGACCAAACCTTTCAAAAGAAAACAAAGAAAAAATGAGGAAAAGATGGCTAAAAGTAGTTTCAAAGCTATCAAGCAGACTGTAAAAAGATCATCATCAAACCCAAAAATTCACCCCAAAACCAAATCCAAGGTCTGGGTAAAGAGAAACCATCAAAAATCAAAATTTTCACAATTTTCGCAGGTTGTAGACTAACACAGTGCGGAAATCACTGATTTCTGTAGGCCAGATATGGGTAGAGTGTGGATTTTCCGCACTGGTCTAAACAAGTGGGGTGCGGAAATCTTAATTCATCACACTGTCCCTCAAAGAAGGGTGCGAAAATCAAAGTAAAAATGAGAAAAATTAAAAATTGAGAAGGTTTTCCAGTGAAGTTTAACAGTCAGAGAGTCAAGCTAGATCCTCCAATGACTCAGAAAACAGAAACCAAGCAATCAAAGAAAGAAAACAAGGAAAACTAGGAAAACATTTGTTTCCCCAGTAGAGTCACCAATTTTGTTATCAGGTAAATCAATGAATGCAGACATAGACTAATCCCCCTAGATCCACCTAGATCTAGAACAAAACACTACAGGACATGGTGCTTTCCCTAGGCTCTAATCATCAAATTTACTACCGAACAAAATACGATAGACATACCTTTAAATGTCGCTTCCTTATGTATTTGTTGTTCCTGTTTCACTTCGGTGCTCTTGTGATATTGATCCTGCAGTGAGACACAAACCAACCAAAGTGAAAGAAGAGAGAGTATATTCAATGACAACCTATGCATATGATCAAGGAATTATGCAATAAAATAAAGACAATTCTATGGAAAATAAACATGCCACTGTATTATATTAATAATAGGAAGAAAGATTACAACCAGATGCCTTGATGTCGTAAGGTTTCTTCCAATAGTTCCTTGCTTCCCACACACTTTTGATCCAAGATTTCTAAGATTATAGAGCTGGCATCTATCTTGACAAAAGAAAATCTCAAAGCCACTCTAACCAAGCTAATAATTCCAAGCCAAATCCAACTAACTTTCTCCATGAGAGCTCCTCTCCTTTTATACGTTGAAGAGGATAAGGTGAGGAGGTTAGGATGATCCCACTAAATCATGAAAACAAGTAAGATCCAAACCATTCGGAGGCCACCTCACCATAGAAGATTCTCCTTCTAGAATCATCGAGAAAATTCTCATTTTTCCCACATACGAAGGTCATCGTGACCTGGATATAGTGAAGCCAACAGAAATTTCGCGCCCTAGCTATAGTGCAGCCTGTGGAAATCAGGCATTTACGCACCCCATCTATGGTGCAACTGTTAAATTTTTAATCAAAATGAAGTACCAAGGCAAGTGTTTCTCTTCCCTAAGCGCCTAAGGGGAGAAATTGTTGAATGTGGGTCTTAGTCAAATTAATTTGTGAGATGCAAATTAAAAGATAACTTTATGATTAAAGTGAGGGTGAGTGAAGAGACACCAAATCTCAGCCACCCGTCTAATCTAATCTCAGCCGTTAGATTAGAAAACTCCTCACCTTCCCTCATGAGGTTGATTAAGGCAAGTGGGTGCACCCATTCTTGGGTAAGAAGTTGAAGAAATCTTGGTGAGAGACCAAGAGGCTCTTGGTGAGATGCCAAGAGCAAGAAGAAGCAAGAGACTCTTGGTGAGATTCCAAGAGGTTCTTGGTGAGATGCCAAGAACAAGAAAGTTACAGCATTCTTGTTGAGAGAACAAGAGAGAGCAAGAGAGAGGTCGAGATGAGAAAAGAGACAGCATTTGCTGAAGGAGAGCACACATCCCAAGGCAAAGAGAAGTACGGATTTCAGACAGCAAGAAAGAACAGGCCGTACCATACGGATTTGTGGAGGTCATACATCATGTAATGTGCACAGAAATTGAGGAGGACAGCAGCTGCAATTTCTGAGAGTATTGGCATGCATTCCAAGGCTGCCATACAACATTTGTTGGCACAGAAATTGAGATAACTGTTGTAATATATTTCTGAGTGTATTTTCGTATAGTCCATACAGTCTTAGCATATTTTTGGCACAAATTTCGTGACAGTCCGTACAACATTAATTGTCGTACAGTTGTACGAATTTCTGGTTCAAAAATTGAGGAGCAAAGCTACAAGAATGTCTAGATAAGTTTGTGTAAACATATGAAGATGAATATGCTGTAAAATAATTTCTCAGAAGCTCATAAATAATACAAAGCCCTCTCTAACTGGTTTTCCCCCTGTGGGTTTTTCCAGGGTCGAAGTTAGACCGAATATCTTTGTGTCTATATTTTCTGATTTTTGCATATTGCTGATATTTTATTTCTGCGTTGAAAATGATATTCAGAATCCTCATGTTTCAGTTCTGAAATTTATTTTCTGTTAAGTTTTTATATGCTGAAACACCAGGTTGTAGCTTATGCTGAAACACCAGGCTGTAGCATATGCTAAAACACCAGGCTGTAGCATATGCTGAAACACCAGGCTGTAGTATATGTTGAAACACAATGCTGAGTCATATGTTGAAACACCGTTGTGAGTATATGCTGAAACACCAGGCTGTAGTATATGTTGAAACACAGTGCTGAGTCATATGTTGAAACACCGCTGTGAGTATATGTTGAAACACAAGGCTGTAACATATGCTGAAACAGTGCTGAAACTGAGTTTGGCAGTTAAATTTGACTGAAAAGACAGCGAGACTGAAACTGGGTTGGGATTTTGAAAAAATTAACATGGTATCAGAGCTGAGTTGAAGAAAGGCAGAAATTTCAGCAGACAGAAAGTAGGGACAGCAATCACTTCATAGGGCAGATTTTTGAATTTGTGATTTTCAGCAGAAAGAGGGTCATGGCTACTGGTTTGAGGGTTGAAGACAGACTTGATGGGGCAGCGAATTTTGGTGCTTGGAAGGAGAGGATGATCTTGC